>VMDO01011978.1:12987-60487 GCA_007922755.1 Pedetes capensis | reverse complement strand
CTTAGGATCTAACATCTCTTTATCTCAACTTTCTGTTTTGCCAAATGCCATAGAATAATTATTCAGATTTTCTTCTAGATTATACCATTGTTGTAGGGTTGAAATGAAGTATATACTATGGGGGGAAATGAGTTTACTGAAGCAGATTGTAGGGCTTTCATAATAAACTTAGGAGAGCTCAGGGTCGTAAGCTGACTGCTGCCACTTAGAAAAAGAAATTCTCTGTTCACAGACACAGACCAGGAGGAACTTACCTTGCAGTGATTAGTGAGTTTATTGGGACATGGAGGGAAGTGTGTTTTTGTGTGGAGCTATGATTTATTTAGGTCTCAGAGTTAAAAAAATGATCTGTCAAATAGCTGAGCAAGATGACTTGTCTTTGAGAAAATATTTGAAGACTGGAAAAATCTGTGAATTTCTTGAGCTGCTTAGAGTCATTTGCTAAAGGTATTTATTTGGTAAATAAAGGTTTGTGCTTAGGAGAAGTTAAGTTAATCACCTAGTTCATACGCAGAACACTTTTTGGGGTTGGGGTGAGACTAGGTGTGTGTTTCCTTGCAGTGACAAATACCTGAAAGGAACATTTTTAAAGGAGGAAAAATTCATTTTGGCTCTCAATCCCAGTCCATGGTTGACTGGCGCTGTTTTCCTGTTGTGGTGAGGCAGAACATCATTGCGGAAAGGGGAGTCGGGAAGGGGCCGGCGACAAGGTGTACCTTTCCAGGGCACGCCCCCAGCGACCTGCTTCCTCCACCTAGGCCTCACCACCTAGTTTCCGCCGCCTCCCAGTCATGTCATCAGCTTATGAATCCATCAGTGGATCAGTCCATTGTGAGGTCAGAGCCGTCACGGTCCAGTCACCTTTCAGTACCACCCCAGCTGGGGACCAAGCTTTTAACAGTGAGCTTTTTTTGGGGGACACTCCATGTCCAAACCACAGCACTGGCTGTGGGATGGGCTGCAGCTGGAGGAGAGAGGTAGGAGGGGAAAGACGGGAACCCAGAGCTGCAGGGCGATGACCGTCCCCTGCACTGATGGGGTTCTGTTCTAGGCGGGCAGGAGCAAGGCTGAAAGCTTTCCGGGTGTTATTACTGGTGCTGGAACTTGCTGCAGAGGTTGGGGCCGGCTCTCAGACTACACTCCTGGTTCTCCACCTGGGGCGTACGCTGGGATCTTCTGGAGACCTTTAACTAATACTGATGCTGGGGTCCTGGGGACCCCTTCCCAGTGATTCGTTTTTTTTTCTCTCTTTTCTCTCTTCTCTCTCCTCTCTTCTCTTTCTCTTTCTCTCCTCCCCCCCCCTCTCTCTCCTCTCCTCTTCTTTTCTTTTTTTTTCTTTCTTTGAAATAGGGTCTCATTGTGTATCCCAAGCTGGCCTCGAACTCCCTACGTAGCCCAGCCTGGCCTCAAACTTGTGATCCTCCTGCCTCCACCTCCCAAGTGCTGGGCTTCTTTCCCAAAGATTGTGATTCATTTGGTCCAGGCTGGGACACTGAAGCATTTAAAGGCTCCCCTTGGGCAGCCCGGGGGGAGAAGTGCTGCTCTGTGAGGCCGCTGCTGGGCCTATGTCCCTGTGTCTCGAGTGTCCTGCAGCTTGTGGCTTCAGCTCACTTCTGAAGGAGGCAGAGGCGCGTTGGTGGTGGCGATACCGTTGGGTCGTGATGGCGATGTGCAGCCAAGAACTCATTCATACCATTAGCACCTTTGAGGATGAGGGCCAGCCGAGGAGGAAACACCATGCAGATTTGTTCCTTTACTTTATTTGAAAATAATTTTATTTTATTTTTTGTGGTTCTAGGGGTTGAACCCAGGGCCTCACATATACTTTCCAAGTGCTCTACCACTAGGCTGCGCCCTTGCCCATTTTTTATTTTTCATTTTGAGACAGGGTCTCACTAAGTTGTGCAGGCTGCCTAGCCTCGAACTTGTGATCCTCCTGTCTGTGCTTCTCAGGTCACTGGGATTTTACAGGCGTGTGCCACTGCAGCCTGTGTCATGTTCATTCACTGTAGTTGGGGTCCTGCTGGCCTGGCTCAGTGTTTGGTGTGCAAAGTCAAGTCCTTGGTCTTTTTTATCAGGTCCAAGTCAGGAGCTTGAAGTTTCCCCTGTCGGTTCACGTCAGAATGTATGTAGGACCGGCTGCTACATGGGACACTGGGCTCCAGTCGACGGGCCACCCTAGGGTGTGATGATGTCCTCATGGCAGGACTCTTCGCAGAGGTGACGCTTGCCCTTGCCACTGGAAAGCTGGAGATGTGTCCCTCCTGGAACTTTGTGTGGGGGGGACATTACAGAGATTTCTGGAGGCAGGATTTTGTCTGAGAAGCTCCCCTCAAAAGGGCATCTGGCTTTTTTGTCATCTCTTTAGCTTTGGCTTGTAAGCTTTACACTGGCCTTACCTGTGTACGTTCCCGGATGTCTCGATATTTGTAAAGGGCCAGCTTGACTTCCAGGTGAGGGGAGGCTGTCTGGGAGAGCGAGCCTGGACCAACTGCCAGGGCTTTTTTCATTCAGTGCAGTGCCTCTGAGCTGTACTGGGCAGATCCATCTGCTGAGATGAATTTTGGGGGCATTTTACTTGTGATTTTAGTTTGAAGACTTCTTACAGGAAGAATAGTTAAGAACTAGGAACATGACATGAAGCCCAGCCACCCCTACACGCCACAGTGGTGTTTACTCTCTCCTTGCATCACGGCGTCTGCGCCACATTCTCAGCAAATGTTTGGCAGTGTTCTGGTGATTTCTGAAAATGCCTCCTGAGTTGAGTGCTGTTATAAACCCAAGCTCACTTGTTCTCCAAGGGGCTTCCTGGAAGTCCATGCCAGCCCTGTGGAGATGGCAGTCACCGCCGCCTTGCCTCTTCCACACGCTTGCAGTGGGCCTGACTTGTTCCTTCTTACCAAAGCAGGTTCGCTCCCTTAGCCTATTCCATTTTGCTGAGAAGTGACAAACTTGCTCAGGGTCACACAGTGCATGTCCCAGCAGGAGGGCAGCCTAGGCTTTGCGTCTCTAGTTTTGTGGGTGCTTTCCTATTTTACCTGCTTCAGTGCTTGGGAGACATGGTGGACAGTCCCATGGCTGTGGTTCCAGTTCAGGCTCTGTGCCGCGGACCACACATATCACCTTGGTGAAGTAGAGAAAATGCCTCCCCGGAGGCCCTCCAGAGTGTCAGTGGCCTGCCTTCTGCTTCACTCTGACCTCACAGTGTCTGACTGCAGCTGTCACCTGTCCTGTGGTCCAGGGAGGCTGGGAGTTCTAGGCATTGGGCTCATTTGTGCCGCCCCGGGTCTTCCGCTTGCTTTGCAGGACACTCGCGGGCTCAGTGAAGTTCCTCCACTGACTGTCAGTGGGATTGTTGCTCACTTCCTGGGGTTCAGTCTGATCTTGGAGTCTAAGCAGGGCTGGGCCTGGTTAGTGCCTGGATGGAGACCACTTGGGAACACCAGGTGCTGAAGGCTTTGAAGAAACCTGGCAGCCCAGTCTCAAAACAGCCATTGAAAACCCTGTGAATAACAGAGAAGCCCTGACATAGTTCCCGGCACGACCCTGCGCCAGGTAGTATTTCTCTTGTACATAGGAGTGCTGAGTCGGACCGACTCGACAGCACCTAACAACAGCAAACCATGTAGAAGTTAATGTCTCTGTCTGGGAACCACGTGGACCTTCTGACCAGTGTCCCGAGTGTGTGTGCGCACATGCGTGTCCATACGCACCAGGCCAGTGCCTCTGCGTTATTCCTCCTCGGCCATCTTCTCTCTGTACCCCGGCCCCTTGTCTCACCTTCCTCTCCTGACCTTTTTCCCAAGGCCCCGCACCCAGCCCCATTATATTCTGAGAGATTCTGTAGTTACCGTTGGTGGGAAGGGAAAGGCTTAGGGCTGTCTGCACGTTCTCTCTGCCATGACCTTTTGTTTGGGTTTCTAGCATCATTTCCTAGGCCCAAGAGCCTTGTAATTTGGACGGGGCTGTTCCTTTGGTGCCTTCCGGAAGCCATGTGTTGGAACACCCCCGAAGAACCCCCTCCTGACACACTACCCGGGCCTGTGGCGGCTGCTGTTGCTACCGTGTGTGGCCTGCAGTCAGCCTGTGTCCCTAACGGGCTGTGCAGAAGTCTCCTCTCTTTCCAAGGATATTCACTCAGGCCACCTGCTGTTTGGCTCTGTCCCTTTCCTAAGCAGGAAAACCCTTGGTGGTGGTGTTACTTTCAGGATAGTGCAGTGTAAAGTGCATGAGTTTGTGAGTTAGCCGGCCTGGATTTTACTCTGCGTTTACTTAGCTCATGTGCAAGGCTTTTAAGAAACCACCGAGTCTTGACCAAGTATTGTCAGAAAGAATGGCTCCCTGTTAGCAACATGGAACTTACTATTTATTAAGCAGCTGTAGAGAGAGGAGCTTTACTTAGGTTCTTTATTCATTCAGCATCCTAAGAAGTATTATCCCCTTTTACAGACACAGAACGGGAGAAGGACATGGCAACCCACTCCCGAGGCAATCCCGAAACAGTCAGCCATTGAAAACCCTATAGGGTGGCTGTGAGTCGGACACGACTCCATGGCACCTAACAACAACAACAACAGACATGGAGGCAGAGGCCGGGTGGCTGCATAACTCACGAGTTATTTGAGTAGTGGATTAGTCTGCGGGTGCCTGCAGCGCGCTAGAAGCCAGCCACCCTTCTTGGTGGGTAACTGTAGGCACTCTGAAGGTCAGTATGGAGCAGCCCTGTCCAGTAGCTCGTTTGCGGGATGGGTCCAGTGTCTTTTCTCTGGGTCTATATGGCTGCGGCCTCTAAAGAGACACATTGTAGCAGCTATTTGGAACTTTCTGGGCCTCCTGATTATTTAGGCCATAGCTCATCTCCTCCCTGGAATGCTCTGAATTTTTGGTCAGGTTTCTGTTTGGGATTCTCGGGTCTGTCGGAGGCTGGGGCACATGCAGGCCCCCGCACGTTAGGCAAGCACTGTACCAGTCCGCGAGAAGGTTTTCTGAGGAAGCTCGAGTTGGCTGTAGGTCCACATACCACTTACCTCCTTAATGAGGTAGCTGGCAAGAAGCAGGGCATAATCTTGAGGGGGCAAACAACCTATACAATGTTGTTAGTGCAGTTTTAGTAAGTTTTTGACACATGAAAGATTGGTTCTGGGGTAAAGGAGGATGGAGGCTCAGATTTTGCTGGGAGCTCCTGTCGGGCTTGAGGTGAGTTTTAAATGCCAGATGGGAAATTTTTTGCTATCTGTAACAGGGCAATCATAGTGGCTTCTTTTGCACAGAAGAAAGGAGATGTGGAGGGCAAAAAGTTGAGATCAGACTTTAAAAGCGCCCAAATTTTAAAGATTTAAAATATCTTTATTTTTAAATAGTTTGACTCACAAGAAGTTGGGCAGACAGTGCATAGTTCCTGTGTGCGCTTTGCCCAGTGATAATATCTAGACCACCACAGTACATTGTTGGAGCCCGGGAATTGACTGTGTTTCTAGAATATCGATAGCTCAGGTGCAGACCTTCGTTTGGATTTCACCAGCTTTTGCAGGGGCTTTTTTTGGGTGTGTATGTTGTGTGAACGCTGGGATTTAGCTCAGTTGGTAGAGTGCTGCTTTGCAGTCTCTGGGGTCCCAAGTTCGATTCCCAGCACTGCAAAAGTGGGAGAAGGATATGGCAATCCACTCCCAAGGCAATCCCAAAACAACCAGCCATTGAAAACCCTATGAGGGTCGCTGTGAGTCGGACATGACTCGATGGCACCTAACAACAACAACAGTGTTGTGTGAATGTCATTACATGCATGGATTCAAGTGCATGCCAACTCGGCTAGCTGGGGTGCAGACTGTCCTTCCAACACAGAGGCTGTCCCCGTGGTGCCCCGTCCTCACCCCCCTGCCCTCAGCAGCCATGCCTCTGTTCCCCATTGCTTGAGTTTTGCCACCCTGAGCAGTTCCTATACGTGGAGTCCCTACGATGTATAACCCCAGGTGCTTGAGGTCAGTGTTAGGTTGGATGGCGAGAGGGTAAGTGGTAGGTCAGGAAGGAATTTTGGGGTTCACATTCACAAGTGAAGTGTGACCTCAGTCTCCAGGATGGTGGTGTAAAGCAGTGAAGGAAAACCACGGTCCTTCAGGCCGGCTGGCAGGGTGCAGGCGGGTCTTTGCGTGCGCCAGCTGAAGGAGCCTGCAGCGTGGGGGAGGGAGGGCGCGCCAGCGGTGCCTGGGGGAGACTGTGTGGAGAGACGTTTTAAAAGAATGACAGGCACAGTTTGGATGTAGGGGTCAGAAAAGACTCGGTGGAAGAGAACCCGGAAATGGCCACCTTTTGTGTCTTTTGGAGAGAGTGACAGCATGCGAATGGCTTCTGGCTCTGGGAATAGTAGGTAGTAATGCTAGTTATGGCGGGGGCCCTGGGAGCGAGAGACAGGCACGTTTGGAAGGAGAAAGTGTGTATGGGGACAGCCCGCACAGGGGTCTGCTGGCGGTAGGGCTGGACCAGGTCTGCAAATGGGTTTCTAGTTGGCTGGATGGTGGCATCTGGTTGGGGTGGAGGATGAGAGGATTCTGTGGCCTGGTTCAGCTCCAGGAGGACAGAGTTTTGCAGTTCATTAGGGATGCTTGCCCATGTTCCAAAGAGGCAGAGGCCATGCCTGCTGCTAACTCACCTCCGGTCCCAAGCAGTGAAATTCCAGAGTTCCTGCTGCTGGTGCAGCAGGGGTAGTGATGCGGCAGGGACCAGGGATTAAACCATATCAGCCGTAGGCAGCTTCTTTTGCTTACATGGAGGAAAGCTCAGCTTCAGCCGGCGTAGTTGAGGGTGGTTTGACAGTGCACAGTGGTCCACTTGAAGCTAGGAAACTCTCAGAGTTGATTAGGAACGCCACAGGCATGCTTCATTGCCAGAAATGGTCAAAGGAGAGCTGTAATAGCTATTCAGGTTTAAAAATATGAAATACTTAAGTCATCATAGAAGTATTTTAATGAGCTCTCTCCAGGAGTGTGCAGTTTAATAAGTGTGGTGGAAGTGTGAGCCCCAGAGAGCGAAGCCGGGAATTTTCTCTTTGTAAGTCTTGGGGGGAGGGGAGGAGGTACCTCACCCTTCGGCGCTCTCTTCACAGGCGCCAGCCAGGAGCCTGAAGTTGCTGGCTTTGTCTTCCCTGCAAACTGGGCCAAGAGGACCAGGTTTTGCCTCTCTGTTAGATGAGAGAGAACCCGGAAGTGCCCACCTTTTGTGTCTTTCAGAGACAGTGCCAGTGTGCAGAATGGAGAAGTCCTCTCGACTGGTCGGGTCTATCTTATTGATTGAGGTTTAGTCAACTCGCAAGGTAGATGTGCAGGCGCGCCTCCACTTAGGATGGGGTCCTGCCGCAGCAAACCCATTGCAAGTTGAAAACACCTTAAGTAGAAATGCATTTTGGTCCAACTAACACACCAGACCTCCAGTCTGAGCATCAGAGTCTTCTTAGTGTCACCCGTTTGCCCTTGTGATCGTGGGGCTGACTGGGAGCCGTGCTCATTGCTATTGCCTGGCACCTTAAGAGGGGAGCCATATATTACTAGCCTGGGACGGGGTCCACATTTGAAATTGCACGCATTTGTGCCTGTCGTGTTCACACTGGAAGGTAGTGCGGAAAGTGGTGGGGTGGTCCAGGGGTGGTTTGATGCCTTAGCACGTACGCTGGCCAGTGAGGCTGTGCAGGACCCGTGAGGACACGGGGTCGGGCTTGGTTCTGGAGCCCGGGGAGACCCACCCCCGAGAGCGCCCTCTCCAGCCTTTTGCCACTGAGGCGAAAGTACAGGAGCACAGGCAGCAGGTGGGGGCCAAGGCTGTGTTGGCCACTTCTGCTGAGCACGGAGACGCTTGCTCAGGTAAAGTGGGTGGCTCTGCCCTCCCCTTTCTTGGGGGTCTCTTCATGTGTAGCCCCTTGAACCCCCTCTGCTCCCATGGCGGATGGACACGGGCCTGCCTGCATGTGGGGCTGGGAAGTGCTGGTTGCACAGTGGTCTTCTTTTATTTTATTAATTAATTAATTAATTAATTAATCTTTAATAGCTCAGGCAGTCACTTATCCTGTCTTTGCCCAGAGTCCTTCCCTGCCTCCTGACTGCTTCTGACCCTTCCTGAGAAAAGGGTCCCCCCTCAGGTCGGCTTGTGGTGCCTGTGTCCTTCCAGGCCTCAGAGGGGCAGGAGCAGTTGTGGACTTGGATCCCAATTGGGGAAGGGGCCGTCAGTTGACCGCTGGGGCGGCCTCTGCTCTCATGGCTTAGTTGTGTGCTCTGGTGTGCCTTTGGGGTCCTTCTTTGTCCTCCCTGGTGGCCCTCGGAGCGTCTCTTTCCCAGCGCACTGTGCTTGTGTAGCCCACGCTTCCCCACCTTTCCTTTGCCTGGGGTGCGAACTTCACCACCACCATCCCATTTACTCCTGGCTCTGGGGTTTTGGGGGGAGTATGGGATGGGGAGGGCTGGGATTTAGCTCATTTGGTAGAGCACTGCGCTGCAGTCTCTGAGGTCCCTGAGTTTGATTCCTAGCACCACAAAAATGGGAGAAGGGCCTGGCAATCCACTCCCAAGGCAATCCCGAAACAGTCAGCCATTGAAAACCCTATGAGTCAGCCCCCAGTCAGATACCGACTCGACAGCACCTAACAACAACAACAACATGGGATAGGGAGCCACATTTTGGTTGGAGATGTCCAGGGCGATAAATAGGAAAGCTGAATGGGGTGAGGGGATCAGCAGCGGGGGTAGCGAGGAGGGAAGAGTGCTGCTGATGGTGTGAGTGGCCAAGGAGGTTTTCAAGTAGGTCAGGGTTTTGTCTTATTTTGTACATTTTTTTCCTCCTGCTCTTCTTTTTGTGAACAGATGCTTTGTCTCTTATCATCAGTCTGTACATACAGTTGTGTGCGTGTACAAGACTTTTAGTTGTTTTGTTAGGTGCCATCAAGTCGTGTCCAACTCATAGCAACCATCACAGGGTGTTTAATGGCTGATTGTTTGAGATTGTTTGGGGAGTGGATTGCCACGTCCTTCACCCGGTTTTTTTGTCTTCTCCCATTTTTGTGGTGCTGAGGATCAAACCAGGGTCCTCAGAGAGTGCAGAGCAGCACTCTACCAACTGAGCTAAACCTCAGCTTAGTTTATCTTAGTATTAAAGCCTAGTATCACATGGCCATTTCCCCATGGAATACACATACTGCATGGCCAGTTGAAAGTGCTGAGTACTTGTTGGTAGTCCAGGCGCTGGGCCAAGAGCTTTACATAAACTGGATCATTGAATCTTAATGATCAGACTAGGAGAAAAGTACTTTTGTCTATCCCATTTTGTAGATGAGAACACTGAGCCAAAGAGAAATCGAGTGTCTTGTCATTGTTACAGAGCAGGTGGAGGAAGGAT
Source organism: Pedetes capensis (assembly GCA_007922755.1). Lineage (NCBI taxonomy): Eukaryota > Metazoa > Chordata > Mammalia > Rodentia > Pedetidae > Pedetes > Pedetes capensis. The sequence continues at coordinate 51,112 of VMDO01011978.1, read as the reverse complement.
TTAAGACTAGCCAGTGGTTTCTACGTTGAAGATGAATGTGTACCTGACTAATGCCATGGAAGTTTCAGTTGCATCATATGGTTGTGAAAGCTGGACATTGAACAAGGGAGAGAAGAATTGATGCTTTTGAGTTATGGTGCTGGAGATGATTATTGAATACATCATGGACTGCCAAAAGAACCAACAGATCTGTCCTAGAAGAAGTGCAACCAGAGTGCTCCTTGGAAGCAAGGATGGCTAGACTGTGTTTTATGTATTTTGGACATGTAGTTAGGGACCAATCCCTGGAGAAGGACGTCATATTTGGGAGAGGGGCAGGTCAACGAAAAAAGGAAAACTCTCCACTAGATGGATTGACACAATGCTTGCAACAGTGGGCTTAAACATAAATAAGATCCTGTGCCTGGCAAAGAATTGGGGAGTGCTTCGTTCTGCTGTACGTAGGGTTACTATGAGTCGGACCCAACTCGATGACACCTAACAACAATAATGGTTTCTACCTCCTGCATACTGCAGTCTCCCCTAGGTCCCTGTCATTATGAACATTTTAATTCTCCCCCCTTCCCCCCTCCTCCTCTCCAACTTCCTCCTCCCCACTCCCCTCCCCTCCTTTCTAGTACTTGGTTGTGGAACCCAGGGCCTTACACATACTTTGCAAATGCTCTACCACTGGGCTGCACCTCCTAAGCCCTTTTTTTGAGTTAGTCTCATTAAGTTATGTGTGCTGCCTCTGGCTTTGAATTTGTGATCCTCCTGCCTCTGCTTCTTGAGTTGCTGGGATTGTAGGCATGTATCACTGCACCGAGACTATTACAAAAATCTTAAAGGCTAGAACCAATAGTCTATTATATGAAGCATTAGAGTTTTTTTAACCTAATATTTTTTTGTGTTGCTTTTAGTTCGGTTCTGTATCATTCTAAGAAGGTTCGGTGTGTGCTTCTGCTTGGGTAGGGAGCTCGGGAGTGGTGCTGGGTGAGGACCATGGATAGTTTCCTGGAATTCCCTGGTCAACATCTGGACACATGCGTAGAAGTGTGGAGCGTATTACCCAGGCCAGGAGGACCGCTGCCAACAGGCCCATTTTCATTCTATGTTTGTCAAATGGAAATAAGTCTGTTATGTTAGGAATAACTTTCTCCATACCATTGCTACTATGTCTGTGTTCGGATTTACCAAGAAGAGCTGATCTCTTAAGTCTATACAAACTGGGCCATAGAACTTTGTTTATTATTTTCATCAACACCCTTTATTACCATTTGGTCCACATGGAGTCTTATTAGCTCCACAATGGTCAGCCATTCAGAATAGCTGAAAAATTGGCGGACTCCTTTGTGTGTGCAAGAAGAGATATGTATTTATAGGGCAACATAAATTTTACATGAGAATATGGCTACTTAGCTTTTTCTTGAAGTCTCCTTTCTTAGCATCTGAATTAAATTTAGATGGACTTTTCCCTCAGGGAGTCCTTAATAGTGAGAGGCCCTTGTGGATGGCTTTGTGCTCAGGGGTGGAGGGTGGTAATCCAGGGCTGCAGACCAGACCAGAGCACTGGTACCTGCCCGCCCTCTGATGGATGGTGGAGTGGCAGACACTGGTGCTGGACACTCGCTTGTTGATTTTCCATGGCTGAGCTTCTGAGAGATTCTAGCTTTTGGGTAGCCGATGACACTAAAAGATCATTCTACATAACAATACCCAGTGAGGAACATCTGTGAAGTTACTGACTCAAGATTCACCTGGGCATTTGCACCTGGCTTTTCAGGATCTTTGAGTAAGGTGGATGTTCTCATAGGCATATTGGGAAAGGGCTTGGGAGTGTTCCCAGAGCCTAGTCTTGTGCCTGGACCTTTTGATCTAGAGAAATGCATTATATACATGTTTGGGTCAGTTATTACGGGTTCTTTTCTTAACGTGACTAAGCATAATTAATGCTTTGGCTTTCCTAAATCTCATAATTAAAAGTAAGACAAGATTGAGTAGGTAGGAAGGTCAAGAATCCAGCCGACTGAAATTTAGAGACAGGTAGCCTGGTTTGGTCATGGTGGAAAGGATAAGGAAAAAGATACGAATGCCGTCAGAAGTAGCAAAGGCAAAGGCCATTTCCCTGGAGTTCTCACTTAATCTTGGGATTCCCCGAGTGGGAGGTTGGGTCGTCTAACTGGATGGGAAAGATATTCGTGGTAAGAGAAACCAGTATTTGAGTGTCTTGGTCCATTTTGTTTGGCTACAACAGAACCACAGATTGGGTAAATAGTAAGGAGAAGAATTGTCAGTTCTGGAGGCTGGGAAATGGGAGAGCATAGCGCCGGCACCCAGCATCTAATGAGGGCCTTGGTGCTGCATAATAACCTGGTGGTAGGGCAGGCAGGTGACCTCACTCTGGGCATAGGGAGAAAAATCGGGCTGAGCTCATCCTTTGATCGGGAGCCCCTCTCTTGCACGTAGCTGCAGTCCATCCACGAGGGCAGGGCCTCTGCAGGATTCCATCTCTTAGTACTGTTAGAGTGGCAGTTAGCTGTCAGCTTGGGGATTGGTGAGACGTGGACACTATAGCAAATGCCTCTTGTTCCCAGACTTTGCACTGTGTCAGCGTCCCCGACTGGTGAGTGTTGGATCCTCATGCTGAGTTGCATTTCATCTGGAGACTGCTCTTCCGTGTCACGATCTCCTTGTCCTCGGAACCCCTCCTCGGTGGCTCTGAAGCCGCTTATCTGTGCTAGCCATACCTCTTCCACAGCCTCCTGTTCCGCAGGGAGGCTGCTCCTGAGGACGGGGTGTGGGCGAGCAGCGGGTGCCGTGTCACCTGGCCCTCTTGTTCCCCTCTCCCAGTGTCCTCCTAGGAGAGGAGGGTTTTGGAGGGGGATGGTTTGTGTGTGTGTGTGAGCGCGTGTCCTGACCTTCCCCTTGTCAGACAGGGCCTTGGCTAGGCTCTGATTCCTGTCTGATGGGTGTCTGGGCAGCTGGGAGGCCACAGGCCTTCATAGTCCCAAGGCTGTGTGAACAGTGCTCAGTCCATCATAAACCTGACTAAAGAAAAAAAATGTCTTTCTTTATTTTGGATCTGAAGAAAATTCTTGAGGTGGTGGCCTGCAGCATCTTTTCTGCTGAGGAGGTCTGCTTTCCTCAGGGAGGAAATTCTGGCAGCGGAATCCTGAGCTTCCTTTTTAAAATAGGTCATCTTTGGCGTTGCTTTTTCTTCTGGTCACGGGTGACACTGTATGGTAGTGAGTTTGTGCAAGGATTGCCACGGCACCGGGCCACCTCCCCGTGGCCGCCTAGCTCTCTCTAGCACCATGCTGCTTCGGTCTCAGATGGCGCCCTTCTGGCCAAGGGCAGTTATCAGCTGCACGCTCGAGCAGGTGTGATAGGACGTAGTGACCGCTGTGTGAAGGTGGCTGACTTCTGGAAAGGTCTTTTGGGAAGAGGGCAAAAGAGCGAAAGCAGCTGTTTTCTGAGCCCTCTCAGACCAGGCAGCAGGAAGCCAGGCGATTTACTGCAATCAAACTGCCCTCTCCACAGTTTAACTCTGCTCCCTGCCCCCCCCCCCCCCCCCCCCCCCCCCCCCCCCCCCCCCCCCCCCCCCCCCCCCCCCCCCCCCCCCCCCCCCCCCCCCCCCCCCCCCCCCCCCCCCCCCCCGCCACGGGCACATTTTCCCTACACATTCTCCACTGCATTCTACCTATCACCCCAGAACGCGGTGACTAAAACACTGGCGATGTAGTGCTTCTCACCATTCCTTGGGGTGTTGGCCTCTGTGTGCTCATTCATGTGGCTGTGGTCAGCTGGAGGATGGCTGGACCTGGGCTCCACAGGGACAGGGGCAGCAGACAGCTGGGTGTCTCTCTCTGTGTAACCTCTCCAGTGGACCAGAGCAGGCTTCTGTGTGTTGGTGGAGATGTTCCAAGAGGGTGTAAGCCAAAGCCACGGAGCCCCGTAAGGCTCAACACTGGGAAACACACAATGTCACAAGCGATCACAAGTGCCAGGCCACGTTTCGGAGTGGGAGGGTAGGCTGTGCACTTCCTGGAAGCAGCAGGCAAATTCATGGGCACGGAATGAGTTACTTGTAGGAGCCATTATGGCAGCACCCTACCAAGACTGCCTTCTGATGGCAAGGACCCATGTCCCTCACACACCCAAGAGATGCCCCTCTGCTGCCAGTTCTCCACTCACTCCTGGCACAGCGACAGAGAGCATCAGGCTGTGACTTCTCTCCTTTCAGCGAGCTGTGAACTGAAAAGCTGTCATCTCAAAGATCAGTGGCTGGACAGGAAGCTGGTCCACAATAGGTGCTTCTCATAAGACACGGTGTGGGTTCTGCAAGGCTCTGGGACGGGCCGTCGGGGCAGCACTCGGCTTCTGGCCATGTGGTATCAGCTCTCTCTTACCGAGTAACAGACAGCCCAGGCCCCGTGACCTCCTGTTCCTCTTGATTCTGTGGGTTCCTGGAAGTTCTGCTGGCTTTCCTGGGCTCTGCAGTTGGCTGATGGCATGGTGGAGGCCAGTGGCCTAGGCAGACTTTGTGCACATCTTGGGACTTCAGTGGGGGTCTACGAGGTGGCTGGATGGTCTTCATCACCAACTGGGAGGAGTGCCAAAGTCACGTTCACAGGCGCGTGGACGTAGGGAGGCAAGATTACTGGCATTTATTGTAGTAACGGTCTCACAGTATCTTCTTCAGCACTGTGAAGTTTGGTTAAGTTATTGTCAACTTTTTTTTTTTTTTTAATTAACTTTCAAAAGAAAGCACCGGTTTTTTCTTCTAGTGAGGGCAGGGCAGTTAGCAGAGGGGCTTGCTAAAACAAGCCGTGCTTCTGGGCAGTCATCTTGTCCAGGCTGGCTGGCTGCTGCTTCCCTCATTCTGGGCAGTGCTTCTCGAAGGATGGCCTCTGACCAGTGGTAGTAGCTGATCATCTCTTTAATTCTTGGACCCCACACCAGACTGATGAAATCAGAAACCCTTGGGCAGGGCTGAGCAGCCTGGGATCTCCCAGCTGTCAGATGACCCCAGGGTTCACCAGGATTTGAGAATCTGCCCCAGCGCTGTGGTGGTGGCCGACTCTCTTCCAGCCTAGGACACCAGGTCCTTGCCACCTCTCCCCGCCTTTGTCAGCAAGGGATGTGATCCCTAGTCCCCTTCACGGTCTCTGCTGCTCTGACTTAGGATACTCCCTGTGATGTCTAACCTGGGTCCTGTTTGTGTCTGCGGAAGTCCGGGGTTTCTTACTGCTCAGGGGACGACATTTACTGACCGTCAGTTCCACGCCACTGCTGGCCCAGAGACATGAGTATAGAGGGGAGTGAGACTTGGTCCACAGCTCCCTGAGATTAGACTAGCAAAGGAGGCCGCACAAAACAGGAGGATATGGGAGGACAGTCCATTTCAGCAGAGGAAGGGCCACCTTCCGTTCACGCACCTCCAGCTCGAGGTTTCCGGGTAGGAAGAGAGACTGCCTTGCAAGGATGGGTCCTAGGAGTTCAGAGTCCCGAGGCCGGGCAGGAGGGGGAGAGTGAAAGTTGCATCCGCACATAATGTAGGGCAGTGTTCCCTAAAGGGGGCGAGTCCTCAGAACCAGTGGGGTGTTTTAAAACGTGGATTACGTGCATCGCCCCCTCCTGCTCTGCATGACTGTGAATGCTCAGTGTCCCGGATATTCTGATCTGGTGGGTCTGGAAAGCGCCAGTGCAATCCCTGGGACTGTCTGGCCTCCCCGGTAGGAAGGGAGGAGAAAGAGCAGGAGGCTTGGGGTGGAATCTAGGGGTGTCCTGGATTAAGGGCCAACCTGGGTAGTCTGTGCCTGATGATGTGTTTGGAACCAAGGTGCTGGAGGAAGAGCTGAGAGCAGGGCGGTGGATGCCAAGGGACTGGAAAGTCACCCGGAGGAGGAGGGCGTGGTTGACGAGGCTCAAAGGCAGGACCAGAGCCAGCCAGAGCCAGGCTGCGGTGGAGGGTGCAGGGCGAGGACGGGCAGGTGGAGGTGACTGTGGGGACCTTCGGGGAGGGAGTGTTGGAGGGGGAGGGTTCCTGGGACTGCAGGACGCTTTCGCCTGAAACGGGAGGAAGCTGAGCCTGCCACCCAGGACAGAGCCAGGAAGGGGTGGATGGAGGAGAGGAGGATGGATCCCAAAGCCCAGCTTTTAGGGCTGGTCTTGAAGAAAAGGAGGGGCACCCCGTCCCATCCTGGAGGGAAGGAGGTAAGGGCAGGACATGAGGACTGAACAGGGGCAGCGGCCACCTGCTTCTGGGTTTTGTCGTGCTTGAAGAGGGGCGTGAGCGCCCCATTACCCTTCACACCCAGCTCTGGGGTCCCTGGGAGGGGGAGACGCCTGCGCACTGCAGTGTGGAAGCCGGGTGGGATGTGTGGGCCCACCGGCTTTCCCCAGCACTCCTGGGGACGTTCCCCAAGGTGACTTTACAAGATGCTCACCCGAGTACTGGACAAATCTGAAAATAGTAATAAGAAGATATTTTAGAGCTTACCCACTAATTTCAAAAACAGTCGCCACTTGAGGAGATTATCCTGGGCTCTGACTGCTGGACATGGGCTGTCTTGGCAAACACAGGACCTTGGACTTTATTTTTAGAGCCTGGAATGCGTATTCCAGCGTTCTGAGAAAGTTTGGTGTCTAAGAGACACTGGAGACATAGTTCCGTGATCAGAAACAGCAGTTGCCCAGAGAAAAACCAGTTCAGGGCACCTGTCAATCACCCGGGTGCGATGTGTAGTGAGGTGGGTGCTTCAGGAAGGTAAATGGATCTTGTGTGGAAATGTGTGTGTTCAGCTTTTTATCAGCCAAGGAGGTCTTTGTAACTGGCAGCGGGTCCCTTAGGCTGTGCCCTTTCAGTGTGCCCAGGGTGCTAAGTGGCATGGTCTCTCTCATGACACATTCTGCGTGGTCTGTGTCATACGCATGGTGTATCTGTGCTTGTTTGTCTGGGGGTGCTCAGTGGGTTTGGAGCCTCCACATCGTTGGGTACAGTCTGAATATGGGGCCCAGGCTCCGCCTCCGTTGTGAGCAGGGGTCGCCTGGACTGTTGGCTGCTCCGTTATTGCCATGCCCTAAGGCTCGCAAGTGAGGAGTGGGCTGGCTGGTGTCCGCAGGGCCCTCGTACAGCAGGCGTTGGGGCTCAGCCCTTCGCCTCCGGAAGCCAAGGAGCAGCTGGCACCTGGGGAACCCATCGAGCCCCTGTCACTCCGCTCTCTTTCTTTACTTCTTCTGTCATACTTCAGCTTCTCTGAAAGATTAACAGACCTTCGAGGACCAGCCCTGTGTCCTCTTTCTGAGGCAGGGGTCTGCAGGACTGGCAGCTCCGAGAGTCCAGGCTGATGTTTGGGGCTGGGCCATTACTTGTTCTGAGGTGCGCAGGGTCCCTCGCTGGCTCTGCTTACTGAAGGTCATCACCACACCCCAGTTTTGTGACACACAGCCCTTCTACCAGTTCCAGATGCCCTTGGGGATGACATGCGACTGGCCCATTGAGAGCTCGGCTGTCACACATCTCTGTCCTGGGTGGCTGTTAGGGTACCTGGGTCCCGACAGCTGGACTCCTTGGGCGTGGCCACTGGACACATTTGTACCATTCAGGTTGGTGGTTAGGAACTTTGAGGAACGATTTCAAGGGTGTGACATTTATGTGGCAAAGAAAAAGAGGCACCTATTGTTTTCTAGGATCTGGTGATTTTTCAGATGAAGGCAGGGGCGGGGAGGAGGAAGGTGCATAAGACGGTATTTATTAGACTCCAAAATACAGTCTATTATAGGTCAGGTATGCTTTTTTCTTGTTGTTACACAGTATAGCTAAGTTAACATTTTTATAAATGCCCTTCTGAAATTAGGAAATTTTGGGGGTAGAGTGGGGAGAAAAGCGGTGTTCCCCATCCCCTCTTCTTCCCTCCCTGTCCCTCTCCTCCTTGGATTGCTGGGATTGAACCCAGCGCCTTGTGCATGCTCAGCAGGCTTTCTACCCCTGAGCTGTATCCCCAGCACAGGAGTGGCTTTTTCAGTAAGTCTGTGTATGTGTTCTAACTGGTTCACATAAGCATTTAGATTTTTATTTATTTTCGTTATACGTAGGCTGGCTGGTCTTTACGTGGGCACTTGTTCTTGTTGTACACGTGCTGGGTTTAATAGTCTCATGCACTCACGTAGGGCAGAACCAGAACTCTTAGGTCCTGACCCTGTAGAACTGTGGTCACAACCAGCTTGATCCTTGACACAGAAAACGAATCAGTCCCTCCATGCCTGTGGTGTGCAGTGTCACAAATGAAACACAGTCATGGCCCTGGGAAGTATTAAAGATTCTCTTCTTTCCCTTCTCTCCAACAGAACCTGAAAGCAGATCCAGAAGAGCTTTTTACAAAACTAGAGAAAATTGGAAAAGGCTCTTTTGGTGAGGTGTTCAAAGGCATTGACAATCGGACTCAGAAAGTGGTTGCCATAAAAATCATTGATCTGGAAGAAGCTGAAGATGAGATAGAGGACATTCAACAAGAAATCACAGTGCTGAGTCAGTGTGACAGTCCATATGTAACCAAATATTATGGATCCTATCTGAAGGTAAGGCTTAAAAATAACGTTAATTTCCATTATGCAGCACTTTGCTGAGCTGTGAGCAGTGATGGCGAAGGACTCCAATGGCACAGCAGGTTTTCAGAGGAAGCAGAGATGTTTTGACCTTTACGATCAAAAGAACCTGCCTTTGATGGTTTTATCATCTTAAATGTCACCTATAGAAATAGATTTTTGGTGAAAGCATTTGATATTGATGTTCTTTTTCAAACAAGGTATTCTGACTGGACTTTGACATCAAAACTTTCTTACTAAGTTATTATAACAATAACTATTAATCATCTAATTTTAGGATGGTTAGGAGTAGTAATAAAAACACAGACTAATCTAAGAATATTAATCTCTTGATGTTTTCAGTTTTCAGGTATGGTTTAAGTTAATGATGTTTTAAATATTTCTGAGAGCTGGGCATGGTGGTGGTGGTGTTGTTAGGTTCCATGGAGTCGAGTCCGACTCTTAGCGACCCTATGTACAGCAGACTGAAACACTTCTCAATTCTGTGCCAGGCACACGATCTTACTTATATTTTAAGCCCATTGTTGCAGACACTGTGTCAATCCATCTGGTGGAGGGTTTTCTTTTTTTTTCGTTGACCTGCTGCTCTCCCAAACATGATGTCCTTCTCCAGGCACTGATCTCTCCTGACTACATGTCCAAAATATATAAGATGCAGTCTAGCCATTCTTGCTTCCAAGGAGCACTCTGGTTGCACTTCTTCTAGGACAGATCTGTTGGTTCTTTTGGCAGTCCGTGGTATATTCAGTGTTTGTCTCCAGCACCATAATTGAAAAGCATCAATTCTTCTCCTGTCTCCCTTGTTCAATGTCCAGCTTTCACAACCATATGGCAGAGGCCAGAGGACTACAAGTTCAAGGGCAGAGGCAGACTGTGTAATTTAGAGAGGCCCCGTCTCAAGGTAAAAAGCTAAAAAGGATTGGGGGTGCCACTCTGTGGTAGATCACTTGGAAAGCATGCGTGAGGCTCTGAGTCCAGCCCCCTACTACCACAAAGAAGAAAAATTGCTGCTGAGAATTCATCACGTTGATTAGTTAGCTCGTTTGTCTCCATTTGACTTTTAAGAATGGTAGTTGAGTGCTGGGCACCTTGGCGCGTGCGTGTAATCCCAGTGCCTCTGATGGCTGAGGCAGAAGGATTGCAAGTTTGAGGCCAGATGCAGCCTGCACAATTCAGTGTCACTGTCTCAAAATAATACTGGGTGGGGGTGCAGCTCAGCAGTAGAACACTTTCCCACAGGCTAGGTGAATAATTACTTAAATAAAGCAGAAGTTGTAGTAATAGAACACTGCAGATTGTCCTGAGTGTTCAATCAGTTCTTTATGTGGGAAAGAACAGTATTAAGAAATGGTTTATCATGTTAGAAGTTTCAGAGTCACATTGTTCCACCGCTAAGAAAGCCCAAGACTTTTCCTGTGCACAGAATCGTTCCTAGGCAAGGGTATCTGTTTTCACTGAACTCATAAATGTATCTTTTAAACTGGGGTTTTGGAAATCTTAAGAATTGGTGGAAAAACTCTGAAATAATTCTTGTGGAAGCCAAAGTCGTGCAGATAGAAATGAGTATTTCCCGAGGAAGGGCAGCATTAAACCAGGATAATTAAAACGCAGCTGCTTCCTCTCTTGAGTTTGCTAAATACGCCTGCTCTGATGGTGACGCGTGGGCGTGTAGTTTTTGATATGGGGAGAGGTGATAGTAAAGTATAAGTTGAAGGTCGGAAATTTTGAGAAACAATGAACAAAGGAACTAAAAATCGAGTGGTCATCTGTTTATTTTTTTCATTGTGTAAAGGAGAGCAATATGCCATAGGTCAAGTGTTTGCATTTTGAAATGGATAGAGTGAGTTTGGGGGTCAGATGTCACTGTACTTAAATCTTGTCCTCATTTACTTTGGTGTGTGGCCTTGAGTGAAAAAGTTTTTTAACTTCCCTGTTTCCTCATTTGTGAAAGGGAAAATGATAGTGCATAGTTCATGGTGGCAAAGATTAAATGGGAATTATGTATGTGAAAGTAGCTGAATTTGCTTGATGATTGTTAACTCCCTCCCTTAATTGATTGAATTTGTTCATACCTCATCCCTTAAACTACCTTGCAATGGCCATAATTTGCCATTGTGAAAGTACCCGGTGAGGTCAAACCGAGAAAACCAGGACCAGAGAAAACTGTGAGGAGGAGGCTGGCAATAAGAGGGAAAGTTGCTAAGATGGTGCATCCGGCTCAAGTCCCGACAGGGCAGAAGGGACGTCTGTTCTCACGATCCCAGAGGAGAACGCAGGCGACTTCACAGAGTGCCTAGGTTGTCTTGATGCTCTTTGTGCGAGGAACAAGCAGCCGAAGAAACTCAGCTTGGACCCTGGCTGCCGTTCTACTTAAGATGTTCTGTGAGACTCCTTTCACAGTGGCGTTGGAGCAGAGTCGGAGGTAGATTTCACATTGGCTCCTGCGTACCTGCAAATGAAGGATTGGTGGGTCAGTGTTATCCCCCCTCAGCGCTGCAGCAGACTAGTTGCTGCAGGCTGGAGTAGATAGCTTTTTTGTGCCTGAGCAGCTATGCCCCTGTCTGTACATGCCTAGACAGCCCATCGGATTTGTGCTATTCTCACCTGAATCGCTAATTCTAGAACATTCGGTTCCACGTTAAACCTCTGCTTCACGTAGGGTTGCCCAATGTACTTAATACAACTCTGTAGCAAGCTCTGTAAACTAGAGTGACTCAGAGGTGGTAGAAGTTCGTCTCTCGCTCACAGGTTGCCTTTATCTGTGGGCTGTTTCCGTCCAGACACTGATTCATAGACCCCATTTTTTCCCTGTTCTTTGTGTTCCATGTGTGGCTGTGCTTAGCTGCCCCAAGTCAGTGCGGTGGGGGAGGGGTTTCCTGTGCTCAGTTCCAGGCACAGAACGTGCTATTGCTGCCCACGCCCCCCTGGACCGAATGCAGCCTGGCACCACCCCTGACTTGGGGAGCTGAACTGGAGAGGAACTGGGCTTGGTGCTCATGGCCAGTCTCTCCCAGAGCTGCTACCCTACAGGATGTGGAATAACTCATCGGGCAGTTTCTCCACTGACTGCCTTCAGGTTGGAGGAAGAGTTTTGATGATTTTGTCTAAAATGTTTTATATATTTTGCCAGGTAGATGGTCCTTTAGGAAGTATAACTGCCACAAGAATACCAGAAGCAACATTGTCACCAGTGTGAAAAGTTACTCTTGATATCTCAGGTCATGTAAAAGACAGTCCTGTCTGATGTGACTAAAAATGTCTGAACTGCTCTTGTTAAACAATATTGACTCTTAAGTCAGGCAAGACAGGAATCCAGGGCCCCAGTTCTATCTCCCTGTTCTTGTAGAGTGAAGTTTTATGGGATCCCTTGGCCAGAAAGGACCCCTTCATGAGGCAGAGGCTTTTTCCACCATCTTGGTGGGCTGAGGAGGTTCCAGTTACTAGTTTTGAGAATCCAGTAGGATACAGCTTAGGTTGATTTGTCACACCAGTGTGTTTTTGTCACGAAGTTAGAAATAATTTTACTCTCTGTGTTTTTTGCCACTCCTTTAAAACACTTCCCGTAGTGTCCAGAGCTGAAGCTCTTAGTTCTATATGAAGGTGATCGGGACGAGGGCCTTAGGATTTCATCCCGTGTTAAGGGAGTTCTGCATAGTGGGATCAGACCAAAAAGAGATTGAGAGAGACTTGTTTTCTCCATTGCTGGATTAGCATTCAAAGGTTTCATAATTATATCTTCATTTCACATATTAGTTGAGAAACAGGGATTAAAAGTAACAGTTAAGTGGTTTAAACATATTGAGTGTTATCAAGGACCAAGAGAATGGTGTCACTTTAATGGTGTGTTGTTGTTGGGTGCCCTCGAGTCAGGTTAGACTCATAGCAACCCTATGTACAACAGAACAAAACACTACCCAACAATGTGCCATGCCTGGCACAATGTCAGTGCTTCTCTGCTATTCTTTTCAATGGCCGATTGTTTTGGGAGTGGGCTGTCACGTCCTTCTCCCATTTTTGCAATTCTGGGGATCAAACTCATGCCATGCATGTGATGTTTTTTATGATTAAGCCCATTGTTACAGGCACTGTGTCAATCCCTCTAGTTGAGGGTTTTCTTTTTTTTTCTTTTTTTTTTTTTTTTTAAATATATATAACCTGCCACTCTCCCAAACATGTCCCTCTCTTGGAATTGGTCCCTACTGACAATATGTTCAAAATACGTAAGATGCAACCTAGCCATCCTTGCTTCCAAGGAGCACTCTGGTTGCGCTTCTTCTAGGATAGATCTGTTGGTTCTTTTGGCAGTCCGTGGTATATTCAGTGTTTGTCTCCAGCACCATCATTGAAAAGCATCAATTCTTCTCCTGTCTCCCTTGTTCAACATCCAGCTTTCACAACCATATGATGCGACTGAAAATACCATGGCATGAGTCAGGCGCATCTTCATCTTCAATGTGATATCTTTACTTTTCAACACTTTTAAAGAGGTCTTTCATAACAGCTTTTCCCAGTGCAGTGCATCTTTTGATTTCTTGACTGCTGCTTCCGTGGGTGTTGATTATAGAACCAAGTGAAGCAAAATCTTGGACAGCCTCAGTCTTTTCTGTTTATCATAAAGTTGCTTATTGACCCAGTTGCAAGGATTTTTGTTTTCTTGATGTTGTTGGGCAATCCCATCAGTAATATATATACTGAAGGCTGTGTTCTTTGATCTTCCTGAGTATATGTTTCAAATCCTCTTGAGATTCATGAAGCACAGTTGTATCGTTTGCATTATGTAGGTTGTTAATGACTTTTCCTCTGATCTTGATGCCATTTAATTACGTAGCTATGATCAAATCACAGAATTACTTTCTAGAATTTCCCCCAAAGATTAAAAATAAAAACAAGGATGACAATTTAAGGGAAAAAGAAAATATACAACAGTGAAAACTTTTTGTATTGCTGAATGTGAGGCCTGGAAAAACCTTAAAGATAATCACTTACGCCGGGTGCAGTGGCGCGTGCCTGTAATCCCAGCGGCTCGGGAGGTGGAGGCAGAAGAATCGCAAGTTCGAGACCTGACGCAGTCTGCGTAATTTAGTGAGACCCTGTCTCAAAAAGTACAAAAAAAAGGGGGGTGGGGGCGCAGCTCAGTGGTCCAGCACTTGCAGAGTATGCAAGCGCGAGGGTTGCCCTGGGTTCAACCCCCGAGTACCACACACACACACAAAAAAAAAAAAAAAAAAAAAAAAATCACCTACCAATATACATCATTGTAGTTTAAGGGCTTAATTTAGGGGAAATTAAACCAGCTGGAATTTTAAGCAGAAGCCTCCATCCCCACTCTCAGTCATTATGCCACTGAAGTTTTCTACCATAAAAATACCACCCATAAGGTCAAAGTGAAACCATAGGGGTGGGGGGATGCTGGAGAGGAGAGACAGTGTTGTGGTTTTGTTTTGATTTAGGCTGTGAAGACACAAGAAGGCAAGAGGACAGTGTGGTCTGGGTAGTGTAGGACTCTGTGCCTGTTCTCCGTCTGGGCAGCATTCCTGGTCTGGGCTTAGGCTTCTCATCCCAGCACAATTATTAATAGCCACGTCCTTGACTTTCAGACACATCCTAACTTGGACAATAGAATATAGTTGGCCCACTGTGCTTTTAATCTCTGGGGGAAGATCATACCACACACAAAACTGTAATTCTCTGCTGCTGATGTTTTATAATTTTGTGACTTTTTTCTATCCAAAGGAAGAGTTAGTCTAGCCACATGAGATGAACGTAACTCATTAGGACACTCATGCTTTTCTTCTAGCTGTTTCTCCAGAAACCTGGCTCTTGGATTGAGCTGGTTTCACACATATTTAGGAATACTGATGGGCAGTTTGCTTCGGAGAGTGTTTTAGTTCTGGGTACGTGGCCTGGGATGTGCAAACTCTCCTATAATTCAGAAATCCTTGTCAAAGTTCAGCTTCTTTCTCATTCATGTCTTTCCAAAGACAGAACCCCATTAGTATTACCATTCAGGTGGAGGAAATGATACTATTTTAATACTTTACGATATAAGATCATTTCAGGTTTATTCAAACTGCAGTCAACGCACCAGATTTAAAGGGCCGGAGAAAAAAGTCATAACTCCCATGTGGAGAAGTGCTTGGAACAGAATGAGAGCCACCTAGGGCGAGTGCTCTGGAGCTCTCTGTCCCTCCTGCTGGCCACCAAGTGCACCTTACCTCACTCAAGATCCACGTGGCGGTGTTTGCAGACCTGGGTTGTCGGTGTTACTGGCATCTAGTGGGTAGAGGCAAGAGATGCTTCTCCACATCCTGCTTGCGCAGGACGGCTCGATACAGGATCGTCCAGCCCAGCACCACTGATGTCCCCATTGAGAAATCTCTTTTCTCTCAGAATATAGATGTAAGAGTAACAGTATTTCTGTGACTGACATTTGGGACTCGTGGAGTATCCCAAAGGATATTTTGGACAGATTTCTTTGAGCTTTGTGAGTGTTGTGAGGAAGACAATGTTAATCTCAGACACTGGGTCCTGTGGGGACTACGTGGCCTTTGCGTGCTAGGCTATGACCCTGCAATCCCAAACACTGTTTGGGGTTATGGTGTTTAAAAGAGACTTCTCAGGGTTACTTCTCTTCTCACAGGAGATAGGGTACGGGGGACACCCATCAGGGACTGAAGAAGCTGGTCTATGAGATTATATAAATTGTTTTTGATACAATATATAGTAACAATAAGTGTAAGTTATACTATTTATTGCTTACACAAAAATTGACTATGACCATGGCAAGTGTGGTGTTGGTTATAAGCACCGCCTTCTGTACTGGAAGGCAGTGTGGTCTGGTATGCACTTTCCTGAGAAGGGACACTGGTTTGGTGATGAGCTCCTCATGGCGATGTGTGGTATTCTTTGGGACACAAGTGCCCCTGCTACGCAATTCTCCCTCGAGGTACGGTTTCATGTCTCAGTGGTGCAGTGTACCTGGAGGTCCTCACTTGCTGATAGTGGAGATTTTCTAGCATATGGGTTATCTATTCATATGCTAGATTGTTGTTGTTGTTGTTAGGTGCCATTGAGTCGGCATCCGACTCATAGCGACCCTCTGTACAACAGGGGAAACACTATTGTCAGTGCTTCTCTGCTGTTCATAGGGTTTTCAATGGCAGATTGATTTTTGGGAGGGGGTTGCCAGGTCCTTCTCTCAAGCCTACAGCTTCTGGTGTTCCTAGGCGGTCTCCCATCCAGGTACTAACCAGGCCTGACCCTGCTTAGCTTCCGAGATCTGATGGGATCAGATGACACAGGGCTACAGCTGCAGGCTATGCTAGATTGTTGTTGTTGTTGTTGTTAGGTGCCGTCGAGTCGGTATCCGACTCATAGCGACCCTCATAGGGTTTTCATTGGCTGTTTCGGGATTGCCTTGGGAGTGGATTGCCAGGCCCTTCTCCCATTTTTGTGGTGCTGGGAATTGAACTCAGGACCTCAGAGACTGCAGCGCAGCGCTCTACCCACTGAGCTAAATCCCAGCCCTTGCTAGATTATCTGTCTTTTAATTTTGACCTTGGGCATCAAAGACTTCTCTACCATTTACTTGTCTTTTTATGGTAATATTTTTCTATATATCCTTGGGTTCCAGTTCTGTTTAAGATAGAAACTTTTCCTGCAGTGAACTTTCTTTTTACCTCGTCATAATATTGCATGCATTTTCTAGACCATTTATAATAACACCATTCTTAGCTTTTTTTAAAATTTTGATCTGACCTTTGTATAGGATTTTTTCCTTCTTATAATTTTGATTCACCTCCCACATACGAGTGAGAACATGTGGTGTTTCTCTTTCTGAGCTTGTGTTTGTTCACTTAAAATAATTTTCTCTAATTCCATCTATTTAGCTGCGAATGACCTTATTTCATTTTTTTTTTGATTGGTGAGTAGTATTCCATTGTGTGTATGTACCATAGTGCTTTTTATCCATTCTTCTGTTGAAGGGCCTTCTGTACTATTTTCCTTCCCTTTCTGTATTTCCACAATCTTTGCTCCCCTCTGTCTAGGCCCCTCCCCTCTTCTTTCTATTCTACTTATATTTTCCCTTCTTAGATAAGGCTGATTGTTCTTATTTTTATATAACTACGTATAGTTGTTTTTTTTTTTTTCTTCCTTTAAGTTATCTTTAGCTCCCAGATATGAGTGACAGCATGAAGTATTTCTCCTTTTGGGTCTGGGTTTGTTCACCTAGGATGATATTCTGTAGTTCCCTCCATCTTGTTGCAAATGACATTATTTCATTGTTTTTCATTACTGAATACTATTTTATTGTGTATATACACTACAACTTTTTTATCCATTCCTCTGTTGATGCACATCTTGGTTGATTCCATCCCGCTTTAGATTATGAAGCATGCTGTATAAAATATGGAGGTGCAGGGGTCCCAGTGGTATGATGATTTATCCTTTGGGTATATTCCTGGGGGTAGTATCACTGGATTATTTGGCAGGTCTACTCTTATTTTTTAAAGTATCTCCATATTGATTTCCAAAGTGATTAAACTATGTTACAATCCCATCAGCAGTATACAAGGATTCCCTTTTCTCTGTATCCTCACCAGCATTTGTTACTACTTGTTTTGTTGATCCTGGCCATTCTTACTGTGCAGTGCTTTAGACGAGTGCCCAGGCATGCTTTGATGTTTCCTAAGGCCTCACAGTCCCCAGCCTACATCAGAGGGACTCTCCACCAGGGACTTGGTAGAGAAGTGAAATTTACCATGGGGTAGGCGTGTCACAATTAAATACTTCTGGGAAAAGCTGCACAGTGGCGCACTCTCACAGCCTCAGGAGCTCTGAGAACACCATAACAGAAACCTGCTAAACCAACAGGTCCCAACGCACTTGGTCAGGCAGCACCTAGAGCTCTCCCATAAGGGGACTCTTCTAAAAAGGCTGCCTTCGCTCCAAGCCACCTCTGCAGCCCTCCAGGCAGCACAGCAGCAGCCAGCAGCTCTGCCTCCCCGCCTCCATTGAGTTCACTTGGACAAATGCCAGGCAAGCCCAACTCACTCAAAACACAGTATGAGTGGCATTAGTCAAAAGTTTTAGCATCCCAGAAAGTCAAGACAACAACAGGGTGTGCTGCACTATTAAATCAGAGATTTTGTTGTTGTTTGGAGACAGGGTCTCTCTACGCAGGCCAGGCTGACCCAGAAGTCACTCTGTGGGCCAGGCTGGCCTCAAACTCACGATCCTCCTGCCTCAGCCTCCTGGGAGTGTTGGGATTACGGGCCTCTGCCACCGCACTCAGCTCACACACCTAGGCTTTAAAGCCCCATACCTCAATGTCCTCAAGCGTCCACCTTTTCTCACTGGACACGAATGGGCAAAGCAAATGAACAGTTCTCAAAGGAAGAAGCTTGAAGGGCCAAGAAACACATGAAAAAATGCTCAATGTCCCTAGCCATTGTTGTTGTGGTTAGGTGCTGTCAAGTTAGGTCCGACTCATGGCGACTCTCATAGGGATTTCAATGGCTGATTGTTTCAGGATGACCTCAGGAGTGGATTGCCACATCCTGCTCCCATTTTTGCTGTGCTGGGGATCGAACTTAGGACCTCAGAGAGTGCAGAGCAGCAATCTACCAACGGAAAGAAATCCAAATCAAAACAACACTAAGAGTTGGCAGCCACCACCCTAATAATTTTAGACCATTTTCATCACCCCTAAAAGAAACCCTGTACCCTGTAGCAGTCACACCTCGTTTCCTCCCAGCATATCTAGCTGCAGGCATCCACTAATGTTCTTTGCATTTCTACAGATTTGCTTATTCTGGACCACAGCATATGAACGGAGTCAAAGAATGTGTGTCATTTTGTGTCTGACTTTCGCGTAGCATAATTTTAAGTTCATCCACGTTGCAGCATGTGCATTTCGTGTTTCTTTTTTAAATTGCTGAATGTGTTAGATTTCCAAAACGTCTGAGAGAATTGGCTTAAAAGGAGGCACAGTTGACTTTGGCTCACAGTTTCAGAGGTTTTGGTCCGTGGTCCGTGGCCCTGTGGCTTTGGACCTGTAGCGGGGCAGAGCGTCCCGTCAGTGAGCATGTGGTGGAACAAAGCTGCTCACCTCACGCAGCCAGGAAGCAAACAGAAAGAAGGGGCCAGGGCCCTGCTGTTCCCTGAAGGACACACCCCCAGGGACCCAGCTTCCTTCTGCTAGACCCTGCCTCTCAGTTTCTACCAGCTCCCAATAATGCCATCAGCTGGGGACCAAGCCTTTATCACATCAGCCTTTGGGGACCACTTACCGTCCAGACCATAAGACTGAATAATATCCCATTGTATGCATTTTTCACATTTTATTCACTTATCAGTTGGTAGACATTTGGGTTGTTTTCTACTTCTTGACAGTTATGAATAATGTTACTGTGAACACTTGTATGAGTTTTTCTGTATATGTCATGCTTTCATTTCTCTTAAGTGGAATTGTTGGAGTGGAATTGTTGGATCATACAGTAAGTGGTTAGCCTTTTGAGGAACTTTTGGTTTGGAAGAGCCATTGAGACTATTGTCCCAAGTGGCTCCTCACAGCAGTGAATGTAGGTTCTAATTTCCCCTTATCTTTTCTTTCTTGTCATTGTTTTTGTTTTAAATTATAGCCATCCTAGTGGCTGTGAAATCCTATCGCTGGTTTTCTTTTCCTTTTTTTGAGACAGGGTCTCGCTGTGTAACTCGGGCTGGCCTCAAACTGAGATCCTCCTGCTTTGGCCTCCCAGTTGCTGGGGTTAGAGGTGTGTATCACCACACCCAGCTTCTCAAGGGGTTTCGACATTTTCCCGTTGGTTAATGATGTTAAGCATGAGTTGTCCACTTTTATACTAAAATGGACGCAGCACTTTCTAATTTCCCCCGTCCAATAGGTACAACACAGTATTTTGTTACACTTACTTGTGTTTCCAGATGAGCTCTGCTGGGCAGCCCTCATCTTCTTCTCCCTTGCCAGGTATCTCATTTGGGTTTGGGGGCCTGCACCTGCCCTTATTGGCACTGTCTCTTGTTCCTCTCCTGTTGGTGGTTCTCAAGGGTGCTGGGTGGTGATGACATTCCTTGTCCGTGCAGCATTCCAGTTGCTTCCTAGGACGTTTGCTTTCTGCAGAGCTGCCGCCTTCCTGATAATAGGCGTTGATGCCTCTTCAGCCCTACATCCCAGGCAGGCCGGTAGTAAGTTTTGTGTCAGTTTTGTTACACTGGCTTAGGTACTTTTGAGTGAAAGTCAGAGGGAATGCATACAGATCAAAGGATAGACCATGTTAAACCTTGTGAAAGTGGGCTTCCTTACAGGAGTGGAACTGTCTCCCTTCCAAGTGTGCTTACTTACAAGAGTGACCTGTGGCTCCCTGGCAGCCTTGTGGGCAGCTGTATCATTAATGAGTTTCTCCCTGCCTCTGCTCTGTTTCCTGCCCCCCCCACCACCATTTTTGTTTAATTAAACTGTGCGTACTCGTGCGCACGCGTGCGCGCATGTGTGGGTGTGTATACGTACCTCCCTCAGTTGCATATGCGGTCAGAGAACCAGAAGCTGCTTCTCTTGTTCTGCTGAGGCGAGGGCTCAGCTGCCCCTGGAACAGCCAGCCCTTCTTCCCCTGGGCTTAGAAACAGGTGGAAGAGGGCCCTGGCTGGTTGAGGACAGGAGTTTCCCCAAGATGGCAGTCTTGAACTCGTGGGCAGCTCTCCATGAATTTGGCTGTCACTGCATGTTGGGCTTTATTCTGGTCACTCTGAGCCATTGTTGCCACCTGAACTTCCGTGCTTGAACCAGAGGAGAATGTGAACAAGGTTGCTGGTAACCACTGTGGTAGTTACCCCGGCCCAAATCACCTGCTGGTTTGGTGCAAATTTTAGACACCAAGCTCTGCACCTTGTAGAAGATACTGCTCCAGATCTGGACATGGAGATGGCATAGCGGACAAGACGTCTGCATTGCCCCAGAACAAAGCTATAGATTAGAAAAGGTGTTGTTGTTGTTGTTAGGTGCCGTCGAGTCGTGTTCGACTCATAGCGACCCTTACAGGGTTTTCAATGGCTGGTTGTTTCAGGATTGCCTCAGGAGTGGGTTGCCATGTCCTTCTCCCGTTTTTGTGGTGCTGGGAATTGAACTCGGAACCTCAGAGACTGCAGAGTGGCGCTCTACCAACTGAGCTAAATCCCGGCCCCTGGAAAAGGTGTAGTTGGGTTGAATTGTTCCTATTGCTCTGTTACCTTCTTAGAATGCAGCAGATGTGTCTTACTGTATATCAGACTGGTGAGGTTTTATTGTGTTAGGGTTTTTTGTCCTTAATCAAGAGGTTAGGTTGCAGGATTGAGAGAAGAACAGTCTAAATCTGTGTCCTTGGGAATACTTGGGAGTGAACTTTCACTTTTACTGGAGAAGTTGAAGAAGGACTGCTGAGGATGGCTTTTAACTGCGCTCTTCCGCCTTTCATAGTGCACCTCACGCCTCCCTCTGGGACAGTAAGGAGACCAAGCTCACCGTTTGGCCAGCAGGTGGATGAAGTCATTGTAGGCTGTGCATGGGTGGCTTCTGCAGGCAGTTGATGCTCTGTGCAGAGTGGCCACCGTGCCTGGCTGCTGGCTGTGGCCAGGAGGAGCTGACAGGGACATTTTATTGAGCGGCAGTCTGAGCCACACTGAACGTGTCATTTTGACAATTGGTGCACCTTTTGAAAAGTTTGGTCTTGTACTCTGAGCCGTGCAGCTCTTCTCTGTGCTTGTCCCAAGGTCATCCTTTCTAAGTTGATGGTCACACTGAGCTGTAGCTCTTGTAAGGCCCCGATTAGCACTGAATAGACTAGGAAGGTTATCCTGCTTCTCGCACCTTCTGCCGTCCAGCCCTCCCCCTGCTGGGCTTGCTTTCCCAGCCCTCTGCAGTCCCTGCCGTTTCTTTCATGGCCTGTGTGGTCTAAGCCGCAGTGGCGTTAGTGAAAAGTGGCCGTACACACGGTGACTCCCGGCTGATGAACTCAGGGCCTCGCGGTGGCTTTGTAGACCCCGAGGCAAGTGAGGTGTTGTCAGGCACGGGCCGAGGAGGTATGCGGGTTTCGTGGCTCTCTGCAGACCACCTCTGGGTCCCCCAGGGAGGCTGTACGAGTGGACTCCAGTTCTGAAAATGGAACTCTCTTAGTCACTTTGCTCAATTAGCGCCTCTGCAGTTGGAAAGCACATGTGAGGTGCGAGTAATGTGATATAAATACTGGTGGAGCCTCAGCTGTGCTTCCCCTCCCGCCCTCCTCATTTCAAAGTTTAAGCAATAACTTGAATGACCAGGTTGGGTTAGAAAGCGTACGTGGGTTAATTTGACACTGATATGTGGGATGTACTAACTGTGTCCAGTGAGAAAAGGTGGACTCTTGAGGACATTGAGGTATGGGGCTTTAAAGCCTAGGTGTGCGAGCTGAGTGCGGGGGCAGAGGCCCGTAATCCCAACACTCCCAGGAGGCTGAGGCAGGAGGATTGCGAGTTTGAGGCCAGCCTGGCCCACAGAGTGAGTTCTGGGTCAGCCTGGCCTGCGTAGAGAGACCCTGTCTCCAAACAACAACCATAACAAAATCTCTGATTTAACAGTGCAGCACCCTGTTGTTGTCTGGAGTTTCTGGGATGCTAAAACTTTTGGCTAATGCCACTCATACTGTGTTTTGGCTGAGTTAGGCTTGCCTGGCCTTTGTCCATGTGAACTCAATGGAGGCGGGGAGGCAGAGCTGCTGGCTGGTGCTGTGCTGCCTGGTGGGCTGCGGAGGTGGCTTGGAGCAAAGGCAGCCTTTTTTTTTTTTTTTGGTGGTACTGGGGGTTGATCCCGGGGCCTCATGTCTGCATGCTTTGCTAGTGCTGGACCACTGAGCTGCACCCCCAGCCCTTTTATTTTTTTTCCTTACTTCGTGAGACAGGGTCTCGCTAAGTTACATAGACTTCCTCTGGTCTTGAACTTGCAATCCTCCTGGCTCCACCTCCCAAGCCGCTGGGATTACAGACGTGCGCCACCACGCCCAGCTAAAGGCAGCCTTTTTAAGAGAGTCCCCTTGTGGGAGAGTTCTAGGTTCTGCCTGACCAAGTGCATTGGGACTTGTTGGCTTAGCAGGTTTCCATTACGGTGTTCTCAGAGCTCCTAAGGCTATGAGAGTGCTCCACTGTGCAGCTTTTCCCAGAAGTATTTAATTGTGACACGCTGACACGCCGACATGCCTACCCCATGGTAAATTTCACTTTTCTACCAAGTCCCTGGTGGAGAGTCCCTCTGATGTGGGCTGGGGACTGTGAGGCCTAGGAAACATCAAAGCATGGCTGGGCACTCATCGAAAGCACTGCACAGTTCGCCCTGCGTGCCAGTGGGTTCTGTCCACATTCCTGGATTCATCTGGGAAACGCTAACAAAAAATGTGTCTGTGACCAAACACATACACATACTTTTCCTACTTGTTATTCCCTTCACAATACAGTGTAACAGCCATTTATACAACATGTAACTGACTTATGTAGAGATGACATAGAGCACACAGGGGAATGTGTGTAGGTTATATGCAAATGCCACATTCTATTACAGAAGGGACTTGAGTGGCCACATTTTGGTATCTGCAAGGGTCCTGGAACTGATACCCCATAGCTGCTTGTAATAGCTTTCTGTTGCTCTCCGGACATTTTGGTGCATTTGAAAAACTTTCCTTAAAATATTTTTTCTCCTTCCTGTTTTTTTAAGACAGCGTCTTGCTCTGTAGGATGGGGTAGCCTTGAACTTGCCATCCTCCTGCTCAGCATCCAGGTGCCAGGATTATAGGCGTGTGCCACCATGCCTGGCAAAATGTTTTTAAAACTGGATGAAATAACAAAGAATCACAAAACATTAAATAAGAGGCAATTGCTGGAATAGCCTGTTAATGTTTTCATTAATTTTCTTCTTTAGTAAATAGTTGTCTGAGTGGTAGTGTGGAATTTGAGAGAACATAAGCTGGCAGGAACTTGTGTATGTCCTGTTGCTTAGGAAACACAGAGTAATTCTGGTGCACACACAAATCACAAGAGCTGAAACCTACAAGAAGGTTAAAACCTTCATGAACAGATTGCGTTCTGAATTCCACCGTCACCTGAGATCTTGGTCTCAGCTTTTCTTGAAGTCTTTCTGTAGATACTTCTATGATTTCCTCTGCCTTGGTTGCATGCGGCTCACGTTCGCTGCGTTTAGCGTCTGGTTAGGATGTCGGTCACTGTGGACAGTGGAGTGTAGCTGTGGCAGGTGGCCATGATTCCTGCCCTCAGGTCTGGCAGCCTGACTTAGCCTTTCTATCAGGGCTCTTGGTGTCCCCACGGCTCTTCCTTACTGGGGTCATGGTTGCTGGCTGGCTCGCTTTCCCTGCTTGTTCTTGGCACCCTCGGCTAGTCCGCATCTCTGCAGCTGGCCCAGCCCCTCCCTTGGCCTCAGATCCACGTGGGATGGCTTCCCTAGAAGGCCTGTGGGAGCTTCGCAGTCAGCCTGCCCAAGCAGTGTTTATGCTGGGTTCAAGCTAGATCTCACTGAAACTGAGTTCCCATGTGCAGGGATGGATGAGAAGGGGGCTCATTGCACCCAGCAGTAGGAATTTAAAGGAGCTCATGAGGGCTTTGCAAATGCAGATGCCTCTTTCATGCCTGAGCTGGCCTGTGACCCGGCCATGTTTACAGACTCCTTGATTTAAATTCCCCAGGTGCAGGAAACCCTTAGACTCTGTATTAGTATGCCTTTTGTTGTTGTTGTTAGGTGCCTTCTGAGTCGGTATCCAACTCATAGCGACCCTCATAGGGTTTTCAATGGCTGACTGTTTCAGGATTGCCTTGGGAGTGGATTGCCAGGCCCTTCTCCCATTTTTGTGGTGCTGGGAATTGAATTCGGGACCTCAGAGACTGCAGCGCAGCGCTCTACCAACTGAGCTAAATCCCAGCCCCCTCAGTATGCCTTGTTGTTGTTGTTAGGTGCTGTTGAGTCGGTATCCAACTCATAGCGACCCTTATAGGGTTTTCAATGGCTGTTTCGGGATTGCCTTGGGAGTGGATTGCCAGGCCCTTCTCCCATTTTTGCGGTGCTGGGAATTGAACTCGGGACCTCAGATACTGCGGAGCAGCGCTCTACCCACTGAGCTAAATCCTAGCCCATCAGTATGCCTTAGAGATGCTTTATATGGATGTGGAAGCAAAAAGTTGATCTTACAGAAGAACAGCATCTAATAGTGGTTACCAGAGCCTGGGAGGGGACAGGCATGAGGGGGAAGAAGGGATGGAGAGGATGGTTAACAGTTACAGGGGTTAATGGACAGGAGGAATGGCTTCTGATATTCATAGTACAGGAGGATAACTATGGTTGTCAACAATTAGTTGAATGTTTTTAATTAGCTAGCAGTGGGCTGGGGTTTAGCTCAGTTGGTAGAGTGCTGTTCTGTGTTTTCTGACACCCCGGGTTTGATCCTTAGCCCTGTAAAAATGGAAGAAGGGTGTGACAGCCCACTCCTGAAGCAGTCTTAAAACAACCAGCCATTGAAAACCCCGTGAATAGCAGAGAAGCTCTGACAGTGCTTCAGGCTGTCAGAGCTGACAGCCTCTGAAGTGCTGGGCATGGCACAGTGTCAGGGAGTGTTTCATTCTGTTGTCACTATGATTCAGACCCGACTCGGTGGCACCTAACAAAGTAGCTAGTAGAGAGGATTTCGAATGTCCCCAACATGAAAAAATGATCTGTCTGAGATTATAGGAATAGCGATTACCCTGATCTCACCATTGCATACTATGCAATAAACAATACTATGTTTATTGAAATGTCATACTGTGCCTCATAAATGTGTACAATTACTATGTGCCTATTAAAAATAAAAATACGTGCTTTTGAAGGGTGAACACGTCAAGAACATTAGGCCTTTATTTGAAGCTGTTTTCAAGGGACATTAAAGGCTGTCATGAAATTACTAGTGAGAGAATGGCCTGGCATCCTATTCCTGAGAACAATTCCTGAAATAGCTGTCGAAAACCCTATGAGGGTTGCTATGAGTTGGACTGACTTGATGGCATTTAGCAACAACAATGAAATTACTACTGGTTTCATTGAGACGGAAAATCTGGAAACAGAGATACCAGGATGTTCTTTGCTAGCAGCTGTGAGGATGCCCCTCAGGTCCTCCTTTCCCTCCCTGTCTTGTCCTATCTTGTCAGCTTCTGTGGTGTCCCTGCGGGCTGTATAGACAGGGCACAGGCAGGTCATGCTTCCTGCCCTCTTGCAGGGTGTACAGAGGAGAGACACTGTCACATCCGTCTGACATCACTTTTTTAGTTTGAAGCACCACAGAGAGAGGCTCGCCCTAGAGGTTCTTATGCACTGCTCTTTAGTTGTAAAGAAGACTCATCAAGAGTTTAGGGCTCAGCGTCCCCAGCTTCACTAACCTCTTCCCACATGTCACCATCCCAACGTACAGGATCCTGTCTCTCCCAACCAATGATCCTGCTTTAACAGTCACACCTTTCAAGGCTGAGAGCTCAACTTGTGGCTTGAAATTCAGCAGATCACAGGATGAGGTCTTGTGCTCGCTTGTCAGCACTCTCAGCTCAGCTCATGGCTGCAGCTCAGATCCTCCCTCAGAGCATACCTGGAAGCTGTTAGATTTATTCAGTGCTTGAGTTGAGCTTTTGAATCCCTGAGCTCATCCTTTGCTTTTACTGTTTTGCCCACTGGCATTAGCAGCACACAACCAATGTTATCAGGTTTCTTAGTTTCCCAGAAACCTTTCAAGTATCAAATGCTTGAGTTACTTAGCTCCTTGCCTCTTAGACATGGTAAAGTGTTATCCAGTGCAGCCTGGCCAGTAGTGCCCACCTGTAATCTCAGCACTTGGGAAACTGAGAGCTGAGGCAGGAGGATTGTGAGTTTGAGGCCAGCCTCAGCTATATAGCAAGACCCTATCTCCAAAAAATCAAACCAAAACAACAACTACAAAAAAAAACCCAAAACAAAAACAAATGAAAAGAGTATCCAATGCAGATATTTTACATATCTGTATATTTAATGAGGCTGGGATTTAGCTCAGTTGGTAGAGCGCTGCACTGCAGTCTCTGAGGTCCCGAGTTCAACTCCCAGCACCACAAAAATGGGAGAAGGACCTGGCAATCCACTCCCAAGGCAATCCCGAAATAGCCAGCGATTGAAAACCCTATGAGGGTCGCTATGAGTTGGATACCTACTCGACGGCACCTAACAACAACAACAAATATTTAATGAACCCATGCTCACACCATGGACTACCTTTACAACTGGAAATGGCATCATTAGCATCTTCAAACATAATCAGAGAGCCAATTCCAGAAACTGCAAAACCAGTTCAGAAAACTTATCCTTAATATTTTGTTCCATTAGAAACCTTGGTACCAAAATCTGTGTAGTTGAACAGGGACTTGATATTTACTAGGGTGAGCTGGTGGTCCGGTTGCTGAGCGTAATTAGCCCTCCTTGGTCATTCTTGTTGGTGTAATTGAGGGATAAAGATTCCCTTAAGAGCACTTAAATGCCTCAGTTCACAGCCTCAGTCTCCAGGATACCATGTCTTGTTGTGAGCCATTGCTGTGCCAGCTTCTCTGCATCTCCTTTTATCCAGATGAGAGACAAGCCAGCACGCAAGGCAAGAACCAGGGTTTGGGGCGCCCACAGAATTCCTTGCAAAGGTGATCAGGGAGGGCCTGGCACGTGTGTGGGTGGAGCTCCCCTCGGGATCTTGGCTGGCAGGGCCATCCTGAGCCATCTGCCTCCTCACAGGTTGTGGGGCATCACTAGGTTTTTGTGGCATAGAAAGCAGATAAAGCAAGCATGGTGCCTTATTTTGGTGATCTGACAGGTAGGGAAAAAGAAATGTGCATTGTATATTTTGTCCTCGGTCTTCCTGGAGCTATGAGGGGGAACCATAAACCAGTCCCAAAATATGCAGTCAGTGCAGCCAAGTGTCTTTGCTGTGAAGAGAACATAGGGAGGTGGGTTGGGGCCAGGGCTGTGCTTTCAATGGAGGGTTCTGGGAGCAGCGGCCAGGGAGGGTGGCTTTGCACAGAGGCCTGAAGAAGGAAGCGAGGGAGCAACTGGTGTGGCCATGGAGCAAGAGTGCTGTAGACAGGAACACAAAGCAAAGGTATGCATGAGGAGCAAGCTGGTGGTCAGTAGCGCATCTGCCTGGGCCTGTGGGTCACGCCAGCCTAGGCTGGAATCAGAAATATGCTTCTAGAGTTGCAGGGCCTAACAGGGTGTACTCTAAGCGCATTAACACTTGGAAGGGCGAGGGTGAGCTAGAAAATGATGTGATTTGTCCATTTTATCACGTTTTGGGTCTTGTCTGGGTTGTCTTATGTTCTTGATTGGTCATTTAAAACACAGTCGATTCTACAGTTACTTCAAAATGTCTCTCCTGTTTCCATGCTGCTTATTTGTTGTTGTTGTTGTTAGGTGCTGTCGAGTCGGTATCCGACTCATAGCGACCCTCTGTACAACAGGGGAAACACTATTGTCAGTGCTTCTCTGCTGTTCATAGGGTTTTCAATGGCAGATTGATCTTTGGGCAGGGGTTGCCAGGTCCTTCTCCCATGCTGCTTATTTACATTTTGCTGATTGCTGGCTTCTGTGACTCTACTGTACTCTGAAAAAAATAGGTTTTTACGTTTATGATTCCCCTTAAGCGGCACAAATGTACTAAGTCTCTGAGAAGAGGAAATTTGTGAGGTTTTTACACACATGATGAGTTGCACACCTCTTCTGAGGGGTGATCTCCCGGATGTCTATGAGTTGGGTTTTCATTTGGTTTTGGAAGGGGGCACAGTATTCTTTCAGAATAGCCACATTGCTGATACTATGTGAGAACACTCCCAGAGGAGCTATCTTTGGGACACGGGGTTTTAGTCTCTCGGTTGGACTGAGTTGTGGTCTTCCGTTTCTGGCTGCAGAAGCCCACCACCGTCTCACAACTTGGGGCTGGCGAGGTGTTTTTTTCCTTGCGCAGGAGCCTCCCATCCTCCATTGGACATGATGGTGCCGTTGGAATTGACTTCCTTTCTCATGAGAGTTCCCTTTCTCCGAGCAGTAAACAAAAGCTTCATCCCATGACTGCAGTTAGGATTGTAACCGTTCTTTCTTCCACTTGGCTGCTTTGCCAAGGCTTAGAAATCCTATCTGTTTATTGCAGACTTGCTCTTGGGTACATGTTTATGCCTCTTGACCAGCCAAAGCCACCACCTCCCTGTGTTAGTGAATGGTCCAGCTGGATGGGAGTTTTGGGGACCTTTTCCCTTTCATATGCTACAAGCAGGGCAGCCTCTCTCCTGGGCTTCCTTTGCCGTGGGGAGGTCACTGGCTGCATCCTTGACTGCCTAGCACAGCGACAACTGCTGGGAAGTGGGAGCCACACATCCATTTTCCCCAAGAGTAATTGTTACATGCAAGTAACTGCCCTGGCGCTTTGAGCCGGTGGTACCAGGCTCCAGGATGACCATGGAAAAAGCACAGCTCTTTCCTTTCTTTTGGGTGGACTAAACACATGAGCGGGCTGGGATTTAGCTCAGTTGGTAGAGCGTTGCGCTGCAGTCTCTGAGGTCGGTCCTGAGTTCAATTCCCAGCACCGCAAAAATGGGAGAAGGACCTGGCAATCCACTCCCAAGGCAATCCCAAAACAGCCACTGAAAACCCTATGAGAGTAGCTATGAGTCGGATACCGACTGGATGGCACCTAACAACAACAAACACATGAGCAATGAAATCTTGCTTTCAAATTGCAGGGGAATACTTTTCATTTCACAATCACTTAGGGAAAAAGAATTGTACGCTCAGTGGCAAAGATAATGTAAAAAAATCTGCTTTGCATTGTTTCTGAGGGACAGGGACAAAATTCTCTCTCTGTCCTGAACACATTGTCTTAGTGCAATTGAAGAAAGTCCCTGGAGACATTTGGCAGCTCCATCTTAGGTTTTTCTACCCAGAATGTTGAATGGAAGTAAAATTCCAATTAGGCTAAATATTTTACTTCTACAGAAAGAAATTCAGTTGTTTTCTGGCTGATGTTACCTGTAATTTAAAATAAGTACTAATTGAATTAAAATAAGTACTAATTTAATTTAAAGTAAGAACTAATTAGTTCTCTTTGTCTCAACATACATGTTCTGCATATATAAGCCTTTGTTTGGAGGTTTAAACAAACACAACTGATATATTTTGATAAAGTGATTGTACCATATGCTTTCTTTCCTAAAACATCTATACTTTGAACAAATCCCTGGAACCCAGTATGAAACAAGAGATCAGAAATCATAATCAGGTGATGTGATGGAGGCTGCTGCCTGGTAATCCAAGAGAAGATGTGGGAGATGAACAGTCTCTTACTCAGGAGGCCCTTTCAGTACGGCGTGAGGTTTGGGCGTCCAGGTGAATGACATCTGCTTCAGAGTATGAAAAATGGACTGCTAGACCCAAGGCTCTTTTCCTGAGCCCTGGCGGTGTCTCTGTGTTACTCAGTTTTTCATTGCTATAACAAAATGCCTGAGAAAAACAAGGGAGGGGAGATTGATTTGGGCTCATGGTTTTAGTCCGCCATAGTGGGGAGGATGTGGCGGTGGAGTGGTGCTCCCATCATGGCGCCCGGGAAACAGAGAGAGAATGCCTGTGCTAGCGCGCCTTCTCCTTTCCCCCTTATTCCATTGGGCCCCAGCCTGTGGGATCGCGCTACCCACATTCAGGGCATGTCTTTCCCATAGCTTGTCCTTTCTGGAAATGCTGTCACAGACATTCTTAGAGGTGCGCTTTACTAATGTCCTTGATACTTCTCAGTCTGATCAAATTGACAATCAAGATGAACCATCAGAGGCTGTTGACTGAGTGTGGCTTGTTGGGTGTGAGACAGCAGTTAGGGCGTCCACTTTTTCAGTGTGTGCTCATGCTGTGTGAGTTTCTCTTGGCTGTGACAGGGTCTTCTCACCAAGGCAGATGGGGACCTGGGTTGGTGGTGGTTCTTGCCATGCTTGGGTGTTGGACCAGGAGCCAGAGTCCCCTCACCCATCCATAGGTCATGTGCCCACTCTTGGGCTTGTTACCTGATGTTGGCATCCTTGGACTCAAATCTGATCCAAGTGTAGCTTGATGTTCTCAGTCACTTTTTGTTAACAACTCATTGTAAACTGAGAGTGTGTCTGTGTTACTCTCGACTACGTAAAAGAATTTTGCAGAAAATAAAGACTAGTGAAGTGGTCCAAAGGAAGAAAACCTGAGGGTTCAGATGGCAGCAAAGGTTCCCCAGGACAGTCAAGTGTTGAGCGGTTCACTAAAGACAAGGTGTCTTTTCCTTTAGGAAGCTGTTTCACTTTGGGTAGCACCGGACCCATAGACGTGATAGTATAGGATTATGATGTGGAACTTACTCAACTGAGTTTCTGGTTGTTGGCTGTGATTACCTTTTGAATGAAGGCATACATGTACTGGAGAAAAGAAGAATCTATCACCTCCCGGGGCACAGAAATTTCCACCAACAGATTATTGTTGTTGTTAGATGCTGTCAAGTTGGTGTCCAACTCATAGCGACTTTACTTAACAACAGACAAAACACTATTGTCAGTGCTTTTCTGCTGTTCATAAGGTTTTCATAGGGTTTTCAATGGCTGGTTGTTTTTGGGGAGTGAGTTGCCAGGTCCTTCTCCTAAGCCTACAGCACCTGGTATTCCCAGGCGGTCTCCCATCCAAGTATTAACCAGGCCCAACGCTGCTTAGCTTCTGAGATCTGATGGGACCGGACACCACAGTGGTACAGCTGCAGGCAAACAGGAACAGCCCAAGTAAGAAGAGCGAAGAGGGTGGGATTGACTATTGAGTAGTGTCAGATCTGTATGTTGTTGGGAAATAGGAACATGGCAGTACCCACGTGGGGATTCTTCTGCCTCAGCCACTTGAGTACTTGGGTTCCAGGCAGTGCCACCACTCCCTGCCCAGGTACACACTCCATTTGTAAATTATGGACAGTTTCAAACACACTCAAAAGTAGGCAGAATGGTATAATAACCTCTAAATTAAATACCCATCATTCAGCTTCAACAGTTGTCAACTCTTTGTCATTCTTTTCTCATCAACATCATTCCAATGCCAGTCCACCCCCTACGCTGGGAGTGCTGGGGATTGAACCTATCGCCTTGTTCATGCTAGGCAAGCACTCTACCACTGAGCTACATCCCCATCCTGGACCCGAGATTTTTAATTATACATACACACAGGTTGCTCCTTTCAAGAGAGACAACATTGCAATACCTAACCTAAGAAAAGCATTTTAAAGAATGTACTTGTTCTTTCTAATCATTAAAGGACATTAAAACAAAAGTTCTTAGACTGGGCACAATGGGATGGAGATTGTAAATCTCTCAAATTATTAGCAAACATTTGTAAATTGATGTATCTGTTAGGCAGTCAGATTAGAGTTCATGGGTTTCTGAAAGGAAATTGGTTAAAACAGTTACTTTCTACTATGATTGTTCTCAGAATTTATTTTCCTTACTGGAATCCTTCAGAAATTAATGGTCTTGTAAGTTTTTATTCCCGGAGTTCTTGTTTAGGCCTCTCACTGATTATCAGAATGCCTGGATTCCAGCCCTAGCTTCTCTCCTTCCTCATTGTATGACCAGGCTTCTTAATGTATAAAACAGGAAGAGGTCTGACACAGGATTATTGTAAGAATCAAAAGGAGTATTCTTTATGAAGCTCTTCAGTAAAACATGAAATGCTACTGCGTTGTGCTAACGTAGAGTGGTGGCAGAAATTCTGCCTACCTACCCAAGAAAAAGGACCCAGAAACTCTGGAGCCATCATCTCCTTCTTAGGGAGTCTGTGTCACCCACTGAAAGGGAGAGAGTAGCTTTCCCCTGTGCCACCTCTTAAACTCTGCTGATCTGCCCCTGAACAGGCAGGTTATGCTGGGCTAAGCCTCAGAGTTGTTGCAGATGGGAGAGTGGGGTGGGATTAGAAAAAGGATGAACAAAATTTGAATATGTGGAAACTCACAACTGGCATATTGATTTTCATAAGCATCTTTCTTTCTTTCTCTGCCAGAGGTGGTGCCTTGTGGGCTATTCTTCTCACTAGATAGCAGCTCCCATCTCAGAAAACATCCCTGGCGCCCAGAGCTCCCCACCTCCCCTAGGACGTCTGTCTGCTCCTCAGAGGGAGTCTCCTCGCTTCCTGCTTCATTTTGGTTGTATATTGTGATGTCATCAAAAAGCCCCACGCCTTAGGGTATTTGTTTGAAGGATGGGATTCTTCAAGGTTTGGAATTCAAGGGGGAAATCACTTGAAGTTCTTGTTAGCTATTTGCTCTGTGTGTATTGGTTGGCTGGTAGGTGCCGTCGAGTTGGTGTCCGACTCATAGCGACCCTACACACAACAGGTGAAACACTTTTGTCGTGCTTCTCTGCTATTCATAGGGTTTTCAATGCTGGTTGATTTTTGGGAGTGGGTTGCCAGGTCCGTCTCCTCTGTGTGTATTAGAGGAGTTAAATTAATCCATTTCTTCACACTCACCTTTCTTATAATTCTTGTTTTATTGAGTAAATTTGATTAATACACTTATTTAAAAAATGACTGAATTTATTTCCCATCTAAATAGTCTTGATTAATTATGCATGTATCTTTATTGTTTCCTCTGTACTTTTTTTTAAAAAAATAAAACTGAGGATTGAAATTTGACTTTTTTTCTTGGCTTGGTAATGAAAATGTAATGCTTGGTAATGAAAAGGTAATGAAAATACTGCTATGAATTTGCTCTAAACAAAAATAAAATTCAAAAGGGGTGCTTATGAAAATCAATATGCTAGATGTGAGAGTCTCCACATATTTAAATTTTCTTACTCTAAATAAATATTGTCTAGCTTTTGGTGTTTGTATTGTTTTCCAAGATCACTTTTGACTTCATAGTGATGGTTTTGATTTTTCTTCTTTGATCTTAGGATTTGCTACCGTGGTTTTCAGTTGCCTTGTTTTCGTTTCGCTGTGCTATTTCAGGATTTATTGCACAGCTGTGTTTCTAATTGATGTTTATGTTATAGGGGCCTCAGTCCCATTCCGGCTGTTCCTTTCCTTGGCACACTTCAGTCCTGGCCCTGGGGCCTCCCAGCTGTGCGGGGGTGCCCCCACTGAGGGGCAGCCCTGTGTTTAGTGAAGAGGCGCCTGTTGGTGACTATACCAGGACCTGCTTTGTCCCCTTAGTTTGTGTGCTGCCGTGTCCTGCTCTAGCATCCCAGGGATGTCCCGAGGTGTGTAGCCCAGCGCCCCAAGGCGTGTAACCCAGTGCCTCCTGTCCCCCAAATACCGATCCACCTGGATGGATCCCCCCTCTTTGGCCTTCTGTGAGCCTGACCTGTGGCTGTCACCACCCACTGTTCTCTCCAAGGAGCGCGCCCTTGGCACCAGGCTCCTCCGCTCAGGGACACCTTCACACAGCCGTGACACGGGCCTGCTCTCTGTTTCTGTGTGTGCCTGAGTTGATGCGTTCTGACCCGGGGCAGTGGGTCCGTCTACCCAGAACGCTGCTGGGGGTCGGCTCTGCGGGTTGGCTGTCTCCTGATGTGCTCTGTGTGGATCACTGGGAAGTTTTGGTCTGGGTGTTACTGGGCTCAGCGCTGCAGGCCTCCCTCCGCCCCTCTGGTCCTGTTGTTGACATGGTACAGAAGTCCAGAGGGCCACTCGCAGCTAGGTAATAAGGGGGCCAAGTGACCCCAGGGATTCAGTGTTCTCCTGTAATTCTAGGGTCATCTTTTTAACTGAAGAGAAATGAGTGATGGGGACTGAACTTGATGTAGCTGGAGTGGCTCACGTGATGCTGTGGTTTAAACATGAAATGACCTGGACTGAGGCCGGCATATATAGGGAGACCCTCTCTCAAGGGGAACAGCAGAAAGTGTGTGCTGTGCAGACAGGAGTGGCTTTGTTGTCTTCTGGGCCACAGATTTCCCTGTAGAAAGGATTTGTGGTAGGTTTGTTCTCTTGGCGGGGGATTTATAGCCTCATTTTGCAGAAGTTGCTGCTTTTGGTCAGATAAGGGAAGCTATGAGGTGCCTTCTTTCTGCATCTGTTGACTTTCAGCTTAAAAGCATCTTTGTGCCACCTCTGGGGTCACTACAGCAGTCACTGCCTCTTCACAGGTCCCTGTGTCCCCTGAACTTGATAAACCACGTTCCCAGCTGCTCTCCAGCCTTTCCTCCCAGAATGTGCTGTCCTTAGGGGGGAAATGAAAAGAGCAATGTCCGCTCTCTGCACACCCTGTTGCCCTCTCCCTGGTGCGCTGTTGGTGTTCAGAGCCGTCAGTTACTAGGCACAGTTCCGGCTGCTCTTCTTGTTCATCCAGCCCTGGGAAGGCTCGTCAGTGCTGTTTGCAGAAGGCCTCTGGGTCCTGCCTGGCCCTCCGCTCTGATGCTCTGATGGATCCTCTTTCTTTCCCTTCATCCGCATTCCTTCTGTCATGCTGTCAGTGGCCCTTGGCAAAGTTCAGGTAATTCCTGTTGCTTCTGAAATGAACTTGCACTTCCGTGAGCTGGCGCTCAGAGGTGTCTGTCTTGTTCCTGAAGTCCCCTCCCCACCCCTAACTGCTTCTCATCACAGCCCTTTCCAGGGCCGCTCAGATGCCACTCTGTCTTGGAACGTGTGGAGACGTCTCCCTCAGATCACACTGCCTTCCCGAGCCCTGCAGTCTGTGCCACCTCTGTGGTATTTACCTGGGGTTTCTGATCACAGTTACTCACCCACTTCTGCATTAAGAAAGCTCCGCACAGCCAGAGTCTAGGTCTTACTCATTTAACCTTCCCCTGCGTGTGGAGCCGGCATGCTGCGCATCGGGTGAATCATGTAGGACATCCCAGCAGCTGTGAGTCTGCAGAGCAGCTCAGGAAGCCTCCAAAGCCAGGCTGGCGTTCTGCACCGAGCGTAGCCGATGGTGCCCTGGCTGGCAGGGAGCTGCTGGCTTAGATGGCAGACCTAGAGAATGGGCTTCTCCCGGAGTCACGGGCCCCGCAGTAGGTCCAAGCAGAGTTGCTTCTAGTTAACATAGCCTACTGGTTAAGCTTGTGGGCGCTGCTTGTGTGCCAGGCTCTGCCTCCCATCACCTCTGTTAAGAAGGTGGGTGCTCTGGAGTCCCGTGTGCCGAGGAGAGCAACCCTGAGGACGTCTCTGGGGTGGGTGGGTGGCCATAGAGGCAGGGTTCAAACCAGGCTGCACACCTGTGTCCACGAACAGCATCTGAGCACAAAAGCGTATGTTTCACAACGCCTGTGTTCTTAAGGAAGTCTGTGACCCCAAGTTGTTCCCGTACAACCTCCCGCATCGTTCACACACCCTGGTCTTAGCCATTTGTTACCGTTAACGAATCCGGAGGCCTCTCCGTTGCGGTGCAGAGCTGTTGCAAAGCAGAGCCTCATTTTTGAATTCCTGCCGTAAAAATCTTGTTTGTTGTTGTTGTTAGGTGCTGTCGAGTCGTATCCGACTCATAGCGACCCTCGTAGGGTTTTTAATGGCAGGTGGTTTTCGGGATTGCCTTGGGAGTGGGTTGCCAGGTCCTTCTCCCATTCTTGTGGTGCTGGGAATTGAACTCAGGACCTCAGGGACTGCAGAGCGGCGGTCTACCAACTGAGCTAAATCCCAGCCCCTTTTTTGTTGTTAACTTTGGGAAATCTGCTCTTGCTCTTCTTTTTCTTGACTCTTTTGGAGTCACCTGACATCTGTCAAGGCCTGTGGAGGTTGTTAACGTGGGAGCCCCAGATTTCAGTCACCAATTCTGGGTTTTTAGGAAGTGCCTCCAAACAACTTAAGGCAAGTTGCTTGTACGCGGAATTGTTACTGATTTTTGTGTCTGCATTAAATCAGTTTCTGTAAGCAAAAACACCAAGAACAAAATGCTAAAGGTAAATGGGGAAAGGCTGTGCTGCAGCTCCTGTGTCAGAAGGCTGTGTCCCTGATGTTGAGGCCCTAGCCAGGTGCATTCCTGCAATCCTAGCAGCTCAGAAAGCTGAGGTAGGGTGATCCTGAGTTTGAGGCCAGAGGCAGCCTGCACAACTTAGCAAGACCCTGTCTGAATACGCATACATACATATGTATATGGAGCTGGGGGCACCCCTTAGTGGTAGAGCACTTGCTTAGCATGCACACAGCTGAGTTCAACCCCACTGAAAAATGAGCAAAGTATATAAACAGATTTTGCAGGAAAGAAAACACACATGACTCTTCAATACATAAAGATGTCCAACCTTATAACAAGAAAAAAAATGATAAATTTCCCAAGATATTTTTTCTACTTATGGATTGATATCCACCTTAGTTTGCTAGGGCTGCCATAACAAACTGCATGGAGGGCATTAGTTTGAAAATCTGAATCTGAGATACTTCAATACCGGAAGCTTTGAGTGCCAACATAAAGCCACGAGTGAGCAATTCTACTTGTGGAGTTTTGATTGGTCACAGTCAAGATGCAGATGTACTAAAATTATTGTATAAAATTACCTTCAGGCTATGTGTACAAGGTGCATATGAAACAAACAAATTATATGTGTAAAAATGCATAATTCAAAAAGCCAAACAATCCAGGCATGGTGGCGCATGCTTATAATTCCAGAGACTAGGGAGGCAGAGGCAGGAGAATCGCAAGTTTGAGACCAGAGGCAATCTGTGTAATTTAGCAAGACCCTGTCTCAAAAAGTAAAAAAATGGGCTGGGGGTGCAGCTTAGTGGTGCAGCTCTTGCAAAGCATGCAAGTGCGAGGCCCTGGGTTCGACCCCCAAGTACCACCAAAGGAAACAAAACAAAAAACCAAACCAAACAAACAACAACAATGAAACAAACAAAACCCACCAGTAACAAAAGTGTCAATACACTGTATTTGCAAAGCACAGAGGAAGTGAGTGCTCCCCACCATTGCTGGGGGTAGTGTATTGGGACAGCCTCTTGGTCACCATCTGTTAAGATTCATGTGGATCCCTGATCCGGCAATCCTGAGGGCAAAATGACAGATGTGCGAGATTTTTTACTGACACTTGGCTCTTACATTCCAAAGAATGGAACAACTGAATGTTGTCAGTAGGGCATGAACT
This sequence comes from Pedetes capensis, assembly GCA_007922755.1. Classification (NCBI taxonomy): domain Eukaryota; kingdom Metazoa; phylum Chordata; class Mammalia; order Rodentia; family Pedetidae; genus Pedetes; species Pedetes capensis. The sequence continues at coordinate 13,408 of VMDO01011978.1, read as the reverse complement.
AGTTATGGCAAGACAAAACAAAACAAAAACCCTTTGTAGATTTCTGGGAGTGCTAAGAAAGTTTCTGTGGAGCTGGGCACCTTGGCACGTGCCTATAATCCCAGCGATGGAGGTGGCTGAGGCAGGAGGATTGCAAATTTGAGGCCAGAGGCATCCTGTGCAACTTAGCAAGACCATGTTTTTAAAAAAGAAAAAAGTTTTAGTGGTGTACTTCAGTGTGTATGTTGTTGTTAGGTGCCGTCGAGTCGGTATCCGACTCATAGCGACCCTCTGTACAACAGGGGAAACACTATTGTCAGTGCTTCTCTGCTGTTCATAGGGTTTTCAATGGCAGATTGATTTTTGGGAGGGGGTTGCCAGGTCCTTCTCCCAAGCCTACAGCACCTGGTGTTCCCAGGCGGTCTCCCATCCAGGTACTAAC
>VMDO01011978.1:0-12887 GCA_007922755.1 Pedetes capensis | reverse complement strand
TCCACAGGGCTCTGGCTGCAGGCTCAGTGTGTATAGACAAGAAAATACTTGTAAAAATTTCCCCCTCTTTTAGCCAAATGGTAAATTCAGAGAATTTACCATTTGGCTAAAAGAGGGGGAAATTTTTACAAGTATTTTCTTGTCTATGCATAAGATACCTCTCTGAGGTTGCATAAGGCTCCATGACAACTTGTTGGGTGTATGGCTGGGCGCCTAGGAGAGAAGGGCAGGAGGGAAATTTTTTTACTGCATACCCTTTGATACCTTTAAAAAATTGTGGCTCCTGAATTTACTTATCAATGTTCAACAAATTATTTTATTTCCCTTATGAGAAAATTATATCACAAGGTCATTGATAATTTACATTGAGGTCACCTAAAAATAAAAATTATTCTGGTTAAAAATGTACTATGTTAAAATGTTAAAAATGGCCCCCCTGTAGAAGCCTGCCGATGTATTTTTCCTGGGGAGTGAAGATTGTGTGAGGGGCGTGGTCCTTGCTAGGCAGGGACAGCATGTGGTCCTGACAGGCTGCCTGCGAAGACCCTTTTGCCTTCAGGCTTCCAGTGCAGATTGCAGCTGAATCACTGCTCCAGGTTTCGTTTTGTCCAGAAACTGTTTGGTCTTGTTCTTTAAGCCAATTTGCTTTCACCAGGTCATTTCAAGGCATTTATGGGTGGGGATGTTGGTAGAGTTCATGACACTTAGCGTTTGTTCAGTACCTTGAACTTTATAAAATGCTTTCATTTCATTATCTCATTTTATTGTCACTTGAGCAGTGAGGTCTGAAGCAGTACTCTTATTACCATCTTTTTGTAGATGAGGAATCTGACACATAGAGATTTAAGCCACTTGCCCACTGTCTCCCAGTGAATTAGCGATAGTCTTCCCACTGCAGTTTCAGTGTGCAGTGGTCGCTGCTGATCCTGGAGAAATGCGTTCCAAGAAACTTTGGATGGTGTCAAACTTTATATATGTTTTTTTCCCAGTGCATACATTCTTATGGTAAGCACTAATTGATAAAGTAGGCACAGTAAGACATTAACAACAGTAATAAAATAGTTATAACAGTATACTGTAATAAGTATGAATATGGCGTCTCTTTTAAAAGACATATTTATATTTCTGGATCTTCAGTGACTGCTGGTACCTGAAACCTTGGAAGACATAACTGGGGAAGCACTGCATTGGCCGTCTGTATCTGCGGGCTCTGCACCTGCAGGTTCGGTCAGCTGCAGACTGAAAATGTGTGGGTGGGGGATGGAATTGCATCTGTGCTGAATACGTACAGACTTTTCCTTGCCGTCTTTCCTTAATATAGAATGACAACTGTTTGCATAACATTTACATTGTAATAGGTACTGTAAGTCATTTAGAGAATGGGCAAAGGTTATATGCAGATGCCATTTTATATAAAGGGCTCCAGCATCCATGGACTGTGGTGTCACAGGGGTCTTGTAATCAATTCCCCATGGATACTGAGTGGCAACTGCCTCATCTCTTTTGAGCAGTTCTTGTTTGAGAGTTGGGGGTGGAATGATGATAAGAGATGTTGAGTGCTGGCAGGTTTCAGGGACCTCCTCTGGGGACCCCGTTGAGTGTGGGTCTGTGTTGCCTGTGGTGTGTGGCCATGGGTGTGCATGCATGCAGCTCAGGTCAGGAGTTGGCGCCAGAGGACTCCAGGATCTGGCCGCCTCTGCCCGTGTTTTTCATGATAGCCATGGTACCTCTGCTGGCTGGGATTTAGCTCAGTTGATAGAGCGCTGCTCTGCAGTCTCTGAGGTCCCGAGTTCGATTCCCAGCACCGCAAAAATGGGAGAAGGACGTGGCAACCCACTCCCAAGGCAATCCCGAAACAGTCAGCCATTGAAAACGTTATAAGGGTCGCTATGAGTCGGATAAGACTCGACTGCACATAACAACAACAACAACAACAACAACAACAATGGCATGTCTGTCCTAATCTAGTTGGGGAGGAGGAGCAGGCTTCTAAGCACCTCTCTTTCCGCAAAGAGACACTGTTGCTGGAGAGGTGAGTGAGTATGGAGCATGGGTCTGCAGGGGTCTGGGAGGCCAGCAGCAGTAAACAGGGAAACGTCCATGGAAGCAGCAGAAAATACCTGGCTTCCTTTGTGTTCTCTGATATCTGCACAGGAGTTACACTAGAGGGTACAGATAAGGTTTGTTCAAAGACAGTGCACCTTTTAGGAATAAGCATGGGGAAAACGGATGCACCTGGAGTTTAGATAAAGCTGAAAGAGACTTGGAAAGGCCTCGGTTTCCTGGTTGAATTGGCATAAGGATATTTCTATTCCCAGGAGAAGGTAAAGCCAGAGAGAGCAGAAGAGTTATGCAGGCTTCTAGAAGGAGACTTGCCTTGCATAGACAGAGAAGATGGTGGGCTCAAGAGAAGGGGTGACTTGCCTAGAGCCACACCACACCAGAGAGAGGGGGAGGCACGCCCATGGCCTCCTGGGAGGAGAAAGAGGAGAGCAGGGGGTGAGGAGCAGAGAAAAGAGAGTGGAGAATGGAGGACATGCCCAGCAAGATGTCAGCCCTGGGCACCCAGCTCTGGCACCCAGTGGGACTTGAGCCTTCATTGTGGGAGTTCAGGCTCCACCTGGAAAGCCATTCGTTGGGGATTAGGATGTGTGAAGCCTGGGGTCTCTGTTTTGTAAGCTGGCTCTGTGGACTTCAGGCACGAATGTGGATGTCTCGGAATAGTCTGCCTTTCCTGTGTGCTCAGGCAGCTGTTGACCCAGGATGACGGTGTGGGGTCCATCAGAATACGGCCTTTCCAGTGTCCTTAGAGATTTGACGCGCAAGTGGCTTCATCCATTGTGGCTGAGTGGGGGAAGTCATTTTCCATCTCCTTTTCCTCCGTATTGCCTGCCAGTGGCTATCTTCCTACCTAGCAGAGGCGGCAGTTGGGGCTGTAGTTTGCGAATAATTCTGGCTAGGAGGGGAAAGAGCAAAGCAGGATTCATAGCTTTGAGTCACCGAGGCCTGGGGAGGAGACTAGAGGGAGCAGAGCAGCAGAGTGTGGAGGGCGGGTGACCCATGCATAGTGGAGTGGGAGGCGGTGGGTGAGCTCGGGCTTGAGGGGAGTCTGTGGAAGGCGAGGGGAGCCTTTTCCTGAGGCAGGAGGGAGAGTCAGGATGTGGGCTCTGCTCCGGTACCCGCTGTGGCTTCCTGCTGCCCTTCTCCGCCACTTTCCTTCAGGTTCCTGTCCACCGTGGCACACCTTACCCCCTCCGGGTTTGTTTGGTCCTTAGCTGTCCTTGTCCTTCAGTGGGTGGTGCCTTGGAGAATTGGGGACTGGTAAGAGAGTGCTGGGCAGCTGAGGCAAGGCTGAGGGCCATGTAGAGGGCTTTGTCATGGTGACTCTCTTGGTCATGGCTGCCGCCGCACACCCAGGGACGTTGGGAAGCCAGTTTAGCCCGGGGCGAGACTTTCTGTGAAGGAATTCCCTTGCCCCTGTCATTGGTATTAGTGGGAGTAGGGCCAGAGACACGAGTGCCATAGTCATTGGACTTTGCCGAGGTCCGTAAGAAGCAGTGCTCTGGAATCCCATGGCCTTGCATTTGTGCACCTCCTCACCCAGCACGGCCCTACCAGGAAGAAGGTGGGTAGAAATGGGCAGGGCTGGTCTTCCTTCACCCTCTTCCTCTCCAGGAAGGAGGAGAGAGGCCTTAGTCACAAGAGGGTGGGGCTTTGGCCTTTGAGCTGGGAGAGGCAGTGGCTGTGCTGTTGAGTACATGGCCCCACAAAGGTGTCTGGGTGATACAGGAAAATGGGCCAGTGACCCACTACAGGAAAATGGGCCAGCGTCCCTTGAAAGAAAAAAGCGCAATCAGAGCGGTGTTTTCTTTCCTTGGTAGGTAGGTAGGTACCTGCCCTGGTAGGAAGAGTAATGCAGCAAATTGTTGAGGAGGGTGGCTTTGGAATGTCTGAAGGACAGGGTGTGGTGGCTTGTGCCTTGCTTTTTCGGGAAGCAGTGTGGTGACACCCAGCACCTTACTCAGCAAAAGATTGTTTCCCAGGGTGCCATTGTCCAGCTAGCTGCTGAGGGAGTGAGGCTGCACAGGGCAGACCCTCCCTGCCCAGAGCTTATCATGCTGTTAGCAGGCTTGTTGTTGTTGTTAGGTGCTATGGAGTCAGATCTGACTCATAGCGACCCTGTGTACAGCAGAAGGAAACACCACCTGACACCGTGCCAGGGACACAATTGTTTTTATGCTTAAGCCCATTGTTGCAGACACTGTCAATCCATCTAGTAGAGGGTTTTCCTTGTTTTTTGTTGTTGACCCTTCCCTCTCCCAGACATGATGTCCTTTTCAAGGGATTGGTCCCTCCTGACTACATGTCCAAAATAGGTAAGATGCAGTCTAGCTATCCTTGCTTCCAAGGAGCGCTCTGGCTGTGCTTCTTCTAGGACAGATCTATTGGTTGTTTGGCAGTCCATGGTATACTCAGTATTCGTCTCCAGCGCCATAATTCAAAAGCATCAATTCTTCTTCTATCTCCCTTATTCAGTGTCTAGCTTTTACAACCATATGATGCGACTGAAAATACCATGGCATGAGTCAGGCCCATCTTCATTTTTAATGTGACATCTTTACTTTTTAGCATTTTAAAGAAGTCTTTTGCAACAGCTTTTCCCAATGCAGTGTATCTTTTGCTTTCTTGACTACTGCTTCTGTGGGTATTGATTGTAGAACCAAGTAAAGCAAAATCTTGTGCATTCTCAATCTTTTCTCCCTTTATCGTGAAGTTGCTTACTGACCCAGTTGTAAGGATTTTTGTTTTGTTGATGGTGAGTCGCCATCCATACTAAAGGCTGCGTTCTTTGATCTTCATTAGTAGATTCTCTCTCTCTCTCTCTCTCTCTCTCTCTCTCTCTTTTTTTTTTTTTTTTTTTTTGCAGTACTGGGGTTTGAACTCAGGGCCTTGCACTTGCATGCTTTGCAAGTGCCGGACCACTGAGCTGCACCCTCAGCCCATTAGTAGATTCTCTTTCAGCAAATGGAGTTGTGTCATCTGCATTACGCAGGTTGTTAATGGGTTTTCCTCCAATCCTGCTCCTACGTTCTTCGTGAAGAGCAGCTTCTTGGATTACTTGTGCAGCATAGGGAGTGAAGAGGTACGGTGAAAGGATACAGCACTGACACACACCTTTCTTGACATTAAACCAAGCACTGTTTCCTTGTTCTGTTCGATCAACTACTTCCTGGTCCAGGTACAGATTTCCTCATGGGTACGCTTCAGTGCTCTGGTATTCCCACTCTTTGCAGTGTTTTCCATTTAGCCAGGCTTAATGCTCAGAAAATAAAAAGAGCAGGAGCTGAATCAAACAGAAGTCAAAACAGGGAGTGAGGGGAGAAATTGAAAGTTCCAGGTCCTCTTCCAGAAAAACAATGACGATTTCCTGCGTCATCCAAAAAGAAGTTAGCCTCCCTGCCATACTTTATGTCTAGCCACCAGCAAAGATGTTTCTGGAATGCTTAGAATGAGTAGCACACACTAGGGAGCCAGTATCAGGGAAATCTGCAAATGAACATGCTTATTGAATTGAAAGCGAGGACATAGAATATTCCTCATGATAGGAACTTTTCTTGAAATCAGAACTAGGGCCTCATGGAAACATTTCAAGGCAGGGGCCTGGATGGGTATAGAATGAACACCATGTTTGTGTCTATGATGTAGATCCAAGGCTGGGGCCTTTTCCCAGCCAGCCTGAACTTACCCTCATTATATGAGCAATCTAATACATTAAAATACTTGAAAGTATTCTACATGCATTAAAACTTGCAGTATTGATTTGGACTGTCTAACTCCAGAGGATAGAATTTGATTTACATTTTAACTTACTTTAATTTAATTTACAAATGCAGTTCATGCCTCAACACCTCCCCAAAATGAATCCACGCTCAGGAAAAGTTTGAGGACCATGGTTAATAGGTTCTGATCTCCAGTATACCATGCACTTTAGCTTACTGTTAAGCGGAAAATACAGAGAAATAAAGCTGAAATGAACACCAGGTAGGTGGTGGTTTGTTCAAGGACTGGAGAGGGAGGGCAGGTAGATGTTCCTGATTTGAGGAGCTACAAGAGCATAAAGGCCCTGGAAACTGGGATGCATTCCGGAACAAGCTCAGTCACTTCTATGTAGTGAGAAGCACATGGGGGCTTGGGGCGGGGGCCGGGCCTCTGTGAGAGTCAAAGTGCGATGGTGTCCTGAAGGGACTACAGAGCCCCAGAGCCTCCTCGCCTCTCCTCAGTGAATACAGAAGTTACCATAAAGCATTGAGTAAGCAGTGAAATGCTCTGGTTTAGAAGCAGTAGTCCCTCAGTGTCTGTGGGGGATTTGCTTCAGGACCCTCTCTTGGATGCTGCAATCTATAGATGCTCAAATCGCTTACATGAGAGAACTGGGAAGTCATGATGTCAGCAGTGGTGAGAAATGGCAGCCAAGGGTTGCTGCCTGCCCTGGGGAGGTCCCCTCCCAGGACCTCCACACAGGTGATGCCGGGTCCTTGGCTCAGTTGCAAAAAATGAGTTTTTAGGATGAGTCAGAGAGTGAAACAAAGTTATAAAGTTTATTAGGTAGGGGCAGGAGACAGTATATGCTTTAGGGCAAGCCTGGGCACTCTTAAGAAAAGAATCATAGTACATATCTGTCCAAGACATGGATGTGGGCTTCTGGAGAGAGAAGAGCCCTTAGGTGTCTTCACAATGGATATATATATATATATACTCTGAGGTTTTTGGTTTTTTATCACTCAAAAGGTATAATTTACAATTTAATTCAAAGTCTAAACAATGAGTTGCTTTACTTATTCTTTCTTTCATAATTTCCCCTTATGTAAATGAATTGAAAGGGGGCGTTACTAGGTACCTTGTTAAGGTGTAGGTTAAGTGCCAGTAAGCTGGAAACATTATGTCAAAATGGATTGAAAGAAGAGGTTCCATTGTTTACAATTTAAAAATTTAAGTAATGTTTTGGTATACCTTCTATCTAAGGAACTTTCTTTAGTAAAATCAGATTATAGGGTGGCCTGGGGGGTGCATTGTATAGGTTTATAGATTAAGAAGAGTCATAAGTGAGTTGCGTAGGTGATGTTGACTATAAACATGGCCCATAATCTTGTGTGAGATTTTCAAAGCACAGGATTATAGAGAAAGTAAGGTAAAACTCGAAGGTCATGTATCCTAAGCATAGCTATTTTAACATTTTCATTTGAAAATATCTTCCAAAGTAAATGTTTCTACGCAGACAGTCCTCACAGCAGTTTCCTTTTGGTTATGCTGGAATTCTTGACTCTGCTGCTGAGACTCAGGTCCTGGGGTGAAGGCTCTTTTCCTTCCCATGCCCTCTAAATTTTCCCTGTCTTTCTATCCTGCCTTCTTACTGTTAGGTGCTGTTGAGTTGGGGCCAACACACAGTGACCCAGTGTATAACAGAATGAACTACTACCAACACCTTGCTATGCCTGGCACCCTGTCAGTGCTTCTCTGCTATTCATAAGGTTTTCAGTAGCGGGTTGTTTCGGGAGTGGGCTGCCAGGTCCTTCTCCCAGGCCTATGGCACCCAGTATTCCTGTCAGCGGTGGCACAGCAGAGAGGTACAGCTCAGCATGGCCACCTAGTCTGAGTTCCCCTAGTTTGGACCTCCACTCAGGCTAAGCTGGGTCCTTAACTTCATCACAGAAATGAATTTCAGGACAAGCCAGAGAGAGGGGAATGAAGTTACAGAGTTTATTCAGTCCACACTTTAGAATGTATGTGGGCCCTCAGAGAGAGAGAGAGAGAGAGAGAGAGAGAGAGAGACAGACAGACAGACAGACAGACAGAGACAGACAGACAGACAGACACTGACAGACAGACACAAGCATCCAAGATACAGATAACAAGGGAGCGAAGCATCAGAAGCCAAAAAAGGAGGAGGCACTTTTGTTCCCTCCAGTTTTATTTAACCTAGGGCACGCCCCGCGTGACATCAGTCCTGGGCGCCTAGCTCTGGGTACTCAGCGAGACATGAGCCCAGAAAGGCCCTTCATAGGCTGGGGTTGTGCCAATAAGATCAAAGAAGAAGTGCCATTGTTTAGGTTTTTCTGTCAGAGGAATTTCGCTTTAGTAAAATGAGATGATTCATTTTACTACTTTAAGAAAAGACTCTGGAGGGAGCTGCCCAGGCATGTCTCAGTGAAGCACAGAATTACAGAGGAGAAGGCAAAACTCAAAGGGTACATACCTTTCTGACCCCAAGCATGGCTTATTGCCATGTTAACATTTTCATTATTTAAAATGTCTCTCAAAATAATGTCTCTCTGCAGGCAGTCCTCACAGCAGTCTTCTTGGTAATTGGGTCAAAGTTCTCGACTCTCAGCCGGTGAGATTCAAGCCAGATCATGGGGTGAAAGCTCTTTGCCTTTCCACATCCCCCACATTTCCCTTTCTTTCTGTCCTGCCTCATTCCCAGGCGGTCTCCCATCCAAGGACTAGCCAGGCTGGACTCTTTGTAGCTTCCAGGAGCCGATGAGATTGGGTAGTATGGCTGTAGTCTCTCTCCTGCCTTAATATGGGGGACAGGTAGCCAAGAAGTACCCTGGAGTTGGACGCGGTGGTGCACGCCTGTAATCCCGGTGGCTTGGGAGGCAGAGGCAGGAGGATCACAAGTTCGAGACCAGAGGCAGTCTGCGTAACTTAGTGAGACCCTGTCTCAAAAAGCAAAAAAATGGGCTGAGGGTGCAGCTCAGTGGTCCAGCACTTGCAGAGCAAGCAAGCGTGAGGCCCTGGGTCCAACCCCCAGTACCACTAAAAAAAAAAAAAAAGTACCCTGGAAGAAAACACAGAGTTGAGCAGTGTTGTGAGGTAGCACCGGAAGGACACAGGCACAGTGTTAGGCTGGGGCTTGCTTTTCTGGAAAGATCCCTGAAAGGAGAGAGTACAGTGGCTTTTAGGGGTGTTGGAAGTTGGCTGCCTTAGGAATCGCTTGCTGGGGGGCACTGTGTTGCCTCCCTCTGCTCACAGGGGCCCAGAGATGCTGGGCTGCTCCGAGCCGCAGGAGGCGAGAGGTGTCTCATTCCCTGTCCCTGTGGGCTCCGGTGTGTGCAACCATCGCAAGCCTTGAGTTCTCGGTTCTCAAACCATCCTGTGCCCGAGGCTCACCCTGTGAGGTGGTTGAAGAATGGAAATGTCCTTAGTCCCTCTTGGAGTTTCTGGAACTCCCTAGAAGAATGTGCAGAGAGTCCCCTGGCCTTACCTCCACTGCCCCTCCAAGGTATTGGAGGAGGTTTTTGTCTACACTGCAGTTTGCTGTGTGCTTGTCACTTGGGCACACTTCCTTTGCTGATGGGTGTTTATAAAACTTCCTAGGTCCAAAATAATAGCAAAAAATTCTCCCCAATTAGTTAAAATAATTTTTCTGGTTTTGTTTTAAAAATAATTCCCTTCACTTTTTGTTTCTATGCAGGATACTAAATTGTGGATAATAATGGAATATCTGGGTGGAGGCTCTGCGCTGGATCTCGTAAGTATTGTTTGGGCTGTGTAACCTGTACCTAAGCCTTTTCCCCTTCAGTCTTGGATTGAAAGACAGCTCTGTATCCATTTCATTTTTCTCTTTTAAGTTTCATGAAAAAGGAACCACATTGTCCTTATGTATACTTCCTATGTGTTACAGAAAATTATAGGTCTGCTTTTGAAATCAGTTTTTTGGTTGTTTCATGGGAAGCCAATGAATTACTTCAGAGAAGCAGTGAAGGGTTCTGCCTGGAATTATCTTACATAAGAACAGTTGGTTACCTTATTTTCTAGAACAAGTTTACTTGCTTTTCCCCAAATTTCCCCTTATCGCTTTTTCATCTCAGAAGTAAGAGACAGTCGTGATTACTGAGGTGTGGCGTCCGATCTTGGAGTAGTGGTCAGCAGGGAGTTGCACGGTGGTTGCTTTTGCCTGATGCCAGCGGGCACGTGCTGTGGGTGGAGCAGGCCTGGCCCACCGTTCCGTCTCCTTTTGTGGACTTAGGGTGCCAGTGCACGTGGAAAGGGGTGAACCTAGGGAGAGAGACTCTGCTTGTTATGCACAACATGGCCTTGTGCTGGGCTTTGTGGGGTGCCCACAGATATATTTAAAGAACTCTAGCACTTACCATGCTGTCCCCACGCAGTAAAAACAGCATGACCAGACTCCTGCCCCTGTAAAACCAGGCTGGGAGGTGAGTGGCGAGCCCCATGCAGGACAGGAAGAATCCATCCTCTTAGTGTCACCTGAGAGGGGGTCAGGATGATGGGCTTGTGGGTTTTTTCCCTGCTGTTCTCATGAGAGCCAAAGGAAGGCCAGTTGTTGAGTGGTTACAGTCTACATAGATTTTAGTCACCAAGGCAAGGGACCCATTTGATGGACAGGAAGGTTCTTTCTGGTAGTAATAATAGCACTAGGTGATTTCCTAGGAAGATAAACTTCTAAAACTTTGTGTACCTCCAGAACGTTGGTATTCCTAATTTTAAAAACTACATGCTAGCCGGGCGCGATGGCGCATGCCTGTAATCCCAGTGGCTCTGGAGGCGGAGGCAGGAGGATCGCAAGTTCGAGACCAGAGGTAGTCTGTGTAACTTAGCGAGACCCTGCCTGGAAAAGTCAAAAAATGGGCTTCGGGTGCAGCTCGGTGGGTCCAGCACTTGCAGAGTGTGCAAGTGCAAGGCCCTGGGTTCGACCCTCAGTACCGCAAGAAAAAGAAAAAGAAAGAGGGAAAAAAAAAGCTACATGCTGTTATAAACCATAAAAAATTAGCCAAAATAGTGGTAAAAATGAAGATTTAGGAAAAAACATTAATATGGTGTAAGCAATGATACTAAAATGGGGAAAAGCCCAACTGGATACTTTTTATGGTCCTTGCCATAAATACACACTACACAAAAAGCCTTTTCACTCTTTTGGGAAATACTACAGGAATGTAGGTGATCACCTTCTTTTGTGCAATTAGATTTATTATTAAGTGAATTTCATGTGCGGCCCATATAAAGTTATTTATGAGGACTCTCTTTTTCTGACATTGAGCCCTTCAGAGCAGCAGTTCTACTCTCTAAATGCTTTTGTGGATTTGTTCCTAGTGCTACAGTAATCTAATTTGTTTGAAGTGATGTCTGTGCAGTTTTAGAAATCACCCCTGGAAGGAAATGTAGAAGTTCCCACTTTGCCACTGCCCACTGCCCACTGGTGCCAGAATCCCAGTCAGCTGCCATCCTTTATCCTCAGATTGGTGGCGAGAAACAGGCATTGGTTTTTGGATCCCCCTGGTCCTTCCATTCAGAGGATAGAGGTGCTGGCTCACAGATGGAGCTGGACTTTGGACCCTGCTCTCCTAGCTCCAGGGCCTGCTGGCGCCTTTGATCCAGTGCTGTCCTCCCCTCCGTCTGTCTTTTTGTCTCTTCCTCCATCTTTCATCCCCTTTCTGTTGGCCTGCCCTAAACTCTCAAAGAGGAGGACCTATTTTAGTAATGGGATAGGGTGATTATTTTTTGAATATTAAAAGCAATTAGGATTATTTTGAGAGGGTCTCTTATATGTTTATAAAAGATTTTAAAAACCAGAATATTGTCATGCATAAGAATGTCATATTGTGTAGCTAAATAAATAAACTTGGGGGCCATTTCTTTGAAACATTTGAACTTGGTCTTACTCGTGTGTGATGGGAAGAGCCCTGTCTTGAGGGCCTCTGAAGGAACTGCTTCTGCATCCACTTTTACTTTCAAAGAAGCAAGTTTGGGATCAAGTGTGGAGAGTGAGGAGACAGTGTAGCTCAGTTTAAGAGCTACGAGTACAGCCAGGCGTGTGGCACTTGCCTGTGATCCCAGGGACTTGGGAGGTTGAGGCAGGAGGAATGAGAGTTCAATGCCAGAGGCAGCCTGTACAACTTTTTTTTTGTGGGGAGGCAGTTTTGGGAGGCTGAACTCAGGGCGTTGACCATACTTTGCAAGTGCTCTGCCACTGAGCTGCACCCCTAGCCCATTTTTAATTTTTTAAAATTAAGACAGTCTCTCAGTTACACAGGCTGCCTCTGGCCTTGAACCTCTGAACCTCCTGGCTGTGCCTTCCGAGTCCCTAGGATTACAGGCGTGCGCATGCCACCATGCCCATCCTGCGCAACTTAAGGAGACCTGCCTCAAAATAAAACAAAATGGGGCTGCCAGCAGTGCAGCTCAGTGGCGGAGCTCCCTGGATTCAACACTCCAGTACCACCACCACCACCAGTCAAAACAAAACAAAACGAAACAAAAGCTATGAATGTAAAATGTTGTTGTTGTGTGCCGTTGAGTCGGTATCTGACTCATAGCGACCCTCATAGGGTTTTCAATGGCTGACTGTTTGGGGATTGCCTTGGGAGTGGATTGCCAGGTCCTTCTCCCATTTTTGTGGTGCAGGGAATTGAACTCACGACTTCAGAGACTGCAGCACTGCAGCGCAGCGCTCTACTGAGCTAAATCCCAGCATGAATGTAAAATAGGGATACTTTTAATTTTGAATGAGTATACCTGAATGTACTGTGTTTCAAAAAATAATTTAAAATAAATTCAATCAATTAAAAATAGATGTTGGTAGAACCCCAAGGCCACTCCACATTCTTTGGAGTACAGTCTGGAATCTACTTGCATCTATCATTTCTCAAGCCCAGCTGCCTCCAGGATGCCATATATACACCATGCAGTTCAAGTTCGAGTTCTCATTTGCAGTGTGATATGTTTTTGTGGCCCTGTCAGTGAAACTAGTCTTTTGTTCAGGACATATCATCGTGTGCCTGCTGCATGCCCATTCCTGCGTGCACAAAGCAGAGCATCCTACTCTGAAGGAGCTCCTCCCCTCTCCCCTCTCCCCTCTCCCCTCT
>VMDO01011977.1:31311-64392 GCA_007922755.1 Pedetes capensis | reverse complement strand
GAAAATGTTGGAGATCACATGATCTCCAACCTAGTTGTGGAACACCTAATTGTGTTCATGAGAAATCTGTACGTGAACCAGGAGGCAGTTATTTGAATAGAACAAGGAAACACTGAGTGGTTTAAAGTTGAGAAAGGTGTGCGTCAGGGCTGTATACTTTCACCCTATCTCTTCAATTTATATGCTGAGCAAATAATCCGAGAAGCTGGACTTTATGAGGAAGAACACGGCATCAAGATTGGAGGAAGACTCATTAACAACCTGCATTATGCAGATGACACAACTCTGCTTGCTGAAAGTGAAGAGGATTTAAAACATTTATTGATGAAGATGAAAGATCGTAGCCTTCAATATAGGTTACGACTAAACATCAACAAAACAAAAATCCTTATGACTGGGTCAGCACGCAACTTCACAGTAAATGGAGAAAAGATTGAGGTTGTCCAAGATTTTACTTTGCTTGGCTCTATAATCAACACCCGTGGAAGCAGCAGTCAAGAAATCAAGAGACGCATTGCTCTAGGAAAAGCTGTGGCAAAGAATCTCTTTAGAGTATTGAAAAGCAAAGATGTCACATTGAAGATGAAGGTGCGTCTGACTCATGCCATGGTATTTTCAGTGGCATCATATGGTTGTGAAAGCTGGACATTGAACAAGAGAGACAGAAAAAGAATTGATGCTTTTGAATTGTGGTGCTGGAGACGTCTATTGAATATACCGTGGACCGCCAAAAGAGCCAACAAATCTGTCCTAGAAGAAGTGCAACCAGAGCACTCCTTGGAAGCAAGAATGGCCAGATTGTGTCTTACATATTTCGGACATGTAGTCAGGAGAGCTCAATCCCTGGAGAAGGACATCATGTTTGGGAGAGTGGCAGGTCAATGCAAAAGAGGAAAACCCTCCACCAGATGGATTGACACAGTGTCTGGAACAATGGGCTTCAACAAAAATAAGATCGTTTGCCTGGCACAGAATCTGCAAGTGTTTCGATCTGCTTTACATTGGGTCACTATGAGTCGGACTCGACTTGAAGGCACCTAAGAACAACAACAACATCTATACCAACTACAGAGTATAAAAAATCTAATTGATTAACTAAATATTTCTCTCCTTAGAAAAGAAACCAAAACACAAGGTTTTATATTTGTTAATTCCTATAATTATCAAAATATATGTACTGAGATAAATTTTGAGGTTGTATGTTGCTTGTTTTAATACAGGAAATCCAGTCTTTAGCAATCTAAGCAAATGAAAGAGCAGTATTAGAAATTTACACTGGTTGTTGTTCTTAGTTTCCATCAAGTCAGTGTCTAACTAATATCAACCCTACATACAACAGGCAAAACACTATTGTCAGTGTTTCTCTATTTATAGGGTTTTCAATGGTTGGTTGTTTCAGGGAGTGTGTTGCTGGTTTCATCTCCCAAGCCTACAGCACCTGGTATTCCCAGGTGTTCTCCCATCCAAGTAGTAACCAGGCCCGACCTTGCTTAGCTTCTGAGATCTGATGGGATCCGATGCCACAGTACTACAGCTGACATCCTATTTCTGCAGAAAGAAGAAAATTTTGCTCTCCAGGTTTTCTGCATCTTCTACAAACAATTTTGATCTCATTTTAATTTCATGCCTGAGTCATCAATGAAAATTTATCTATAAAAATATACTGCAAGGAAAAACTGACAGAAGATTATTTTCTTTCTTTTCTATGGCAAAGCTTATTACTTAGCTGCCATCCATTCTCCCCTTGTCAATTAGCTCTAGAACCTTGATTTTTAGGTGGACACATTAATATGATAAATAAAAGACTATATTTCCTAATCACATGTGTAGCTAGGTGGTGGTGGTGGTATTAGGTTCCTTCAAGTCCAGCTCATAGGGAACATATGTACAATAGAAAGAAGTATTATCTAACACTGTGCCATGCCTGGCACTGTGTCAGTGCTTCTCTGTTATTTACAAGGTTTTCAATGGCTGATTGTTTTGGAAGTGGGCTGTTGGGTCCTTCTCTCCAGCCTAGAGCACCAAGTATTCCCAGGCAGTCTCCCATATAAGGACTAACTAGGCCCGACTCCGCTTAGCTTCCAAGATCAGACAGGATCAGATGCCAGGGTGGTATGGCTGTAGATGCAGGTAGGTGTAGCAGTAGGAAAAGTTCCATCCAATGAAAAGTAAACTAAAGTATTATTTGAAACTTTTAGGAAATAGTCTCTTAGGAAGTTTTCCCATTGAAGAGTATTCTTCCATTTCCCTGCTGTCTGGAATACAGGTGTGATTAATAAAGAAGAGGCCTTGAGGGTGGATATCAAGTAGTAAAGATGGCAAAACACAAAGGAGCATGGATTCCCAGATGACATCATGTTATTGTTGTTAGATGCTGGCAAGTCCAGTCTGATTCATAGCAACCATTGTTGTTGTTGTTGTTAGGTGCTGTCGAGTCAGTATCCGACTCATAATAACCCTGCGTACAACAGGTGAAACACTATTGTGAGTGCTTCTCTGCCATTCATAGGGTTTTCAGTGGCAGACTGATTTTTGGGAGAGAGTTGCTGGGTCATTCTTCCAAGCCTACAGCACCTGGTGTTCCCAGATGGTCTCCCATCCAAGTACTAACCAGGCCCAACTCTTCTTAGCTTCCAAGATCTGATGGGATCGGATGCCATAGTGTTATAGCTGCAGGGATAGCAACCATATGTACAACAAAATGAAACGCTACCCAGCATTGTGCCATGCACACAATCTTTTAATGTTTGAGCTCACTGTTGCAGTCACTATGTTTCTTCTCATTTTGAGTCATGCTAAAGGAGGTCTCAGAGGTTCCGTTCCTGTCATTAAGAGCAACTCCACTTTGAGCAAGCAACTCTTCCTCAGTAGTTTCTTGAATGCCTTCCAGCTTGGGGTCTCATTCTTCAGCACTGTATTTGACAGTGCCTTCCTACTATTCATAGAGTTTTCAATGGCTAATTGTCTCAGGGGTGGGCTGCCAGATCCTTCTTCCTAGACTGTCTTAATCTGGAAACTCAGCTGAAACCTGTCCACTGTGGGTGGCCCTACTGGTATCCAAAATACTGGTGGCATGTCTTTCAGCATCACAGCAACATGAACCCCCCCCACACACACAAACGCACATAGCACAGCATGATAAGCTGACAGATACATAGAGGTGAATACATCATAATGCTACCAAATAAGCACTAACTTCCTCCTCATGTCTTTCAAGTGAGACAAAAAATTTATCTTATTTATGCTACTGTTATTCAGATTTTTTTCTGTTATATGCAATGAAATTTAACCTGAAATTGACAGTCACTCATACATTAAAACCTAGTTTCGAAAACATGTGTTTCAACATCTTATTGGCTTATTTAATGGACATTAATCAAGTACTAGATTTTTTTCAGAGATACAAAAGAACCACATAGAATTGTCTCTCTTCATACAATCACTTAGGCAGGTTGACTAGGTAGAATCTTGAGAATAAAAGGGAAAAATAATAGTAACAGGTTTAAGTTGGATGTCAGTGACATCACAGCTGGGAGAATTGAGATTATCCCCACATAGGATATGTGGAGAGAAAAAAGAATAAAAAAAACTACCATAAAAGTGCATGATAATGTCCAGAATGCATAAATTTATATAAAGGAAGTGGTAGCTCATGGGGACAGATGGGGATGATCTGGAAACATCTCCTGGATTCATCAAGTGTTCCTCCCTAGAGAGAGTTTCCTCCAGGAGAATGCTTTGAGATGCTGCTCCAGGTGAGGATTTTCTCTTGGTCATAAAAAGAGAAACTACCTGGTTTCCTACAAGAATGAGAAGAAGGACGAAATATGAGCAGAAATGATGTGATTTTCAATTGTGTATAGTACCCAATACTTGATAATGATAAGTGACTATGTTACTGGGATGTATATTTGCTATAGTATAATTTACTGTTATTTTAAAGTGAACTACTTATTTAAAAGTTTACTGTAAAACAATGTGCTATGTTATGCTGGCATTGACCTCATACATACTGAATCTCTTCATTACATCAAGAGGCCACATCAAGTGGCTGATCTAGGCCACACAGGTTTGTCTAAGCACATGATGTTTACACAATAGTGAATTTACCTAAACACTGAATTCTTAAAAGGTATCCATCCTACTCTTAAAAGATGTATGACTATTATGAGATATCTTAGTGATGGCAGCAAAACCTAAACACACAATTTATGTTTCATGCACTCCTTATATACCTAGTCAAAATGTAATTTCATACAACATTTTAAATAATTTTGTACATGAAACAAAGTTTCATGATGTGGAAATTCCCACTTGTGATGTTCAAGTTGGTGTTCAAAAAATTCAGATTTTGGAGCATTTCAGGCTTCAGATTTTCCAAATACACGTGTTCAATCTATAGTTTTATATATATAGTAATTCATTACAGGGCCTCAGATTTAGTAAGCATTCAATTATTGTCATTGCCTTGCACAGAAGTGGGTAACCCTGTGCTGACATTTGGCAAGAATGCTGAGAAGGTTGTATGGTCTGAAGGAGGCTGTCTGAACTGAGTATTCTCCTTAGGGAAATTTGAAGTGTGTTGATAAAACAAAATTATTACCTTTTTTGACAAGCATTTCAGGATAGGTTGGGTAAGTACAGACAGACCAGACCCAGTTAGAAGCACTAGGACACCCTGTGATTGTGCTAAAAATAACAAGCTTGTCTGAGAATTCATATTTATTATTTGGCATCTTTTAGTTTTTCTTTTAACCCTTGCTCTGTCAAGGTACTTCTGAGCTGCTTTGATAGCTCAGGAATCTGGTTTTTCTTTCCCTTGTTCAATTTTTCTAAGGTGTTTTGTTGTTGTTGTTTTGGCTTTTTTTGTGTGGTACTCAGGGGTTGCAGAGCCTCTCACGTACTTTGTAAGTACTCTGCCACTGGACTGCACCCCAGCCCATTTTTTAATTTTTATTTTGAATCAGAGTCTCACTAAGTTATGCAGGCTGCCTCTGGACTCGAACTCACATTCCTGCTGCCTCCACTTTCTAAACTGTTGGAATTGTATAGGTCTGTGCCACCCTGCCCAGTTTAAGTATTCTTTAGATGAGAGGAAAGTAGTGGAGCCAGGCACAGTGGCTCACGCCTGTAATCCCTGTGACTTGGGAGGGGGACACAGGAGGACTGCAAATTCAAGCCAGAGGCACCCTGTGTAATTTAGGGAGACCCTATCTCAAGATAAAAAATAAAAAATGAGCTAGAAGAGCGGCCCAAGGGTAGAACCCTTGCAAAGTATGTGTGAGACCCTAGGTTCAACCCCCAAATACCACAAAAAGAAGGAAAGAAAGAAAGAAGGAAAGAAAGAAAGAAAGAAAGAAAGAAAGAAAGAAAGAAAGAAAGAAAGAAAGAAAGAGAAAGGAAGGGAGAGATAGGAAAAAGCAAAAAGTAGTGAAGTGCAAATCAGACTGTGGATATACTTTCTTCTTCAGTTTGTTTATGCATCTCTACACTAGTATCTTTAATTCAATTCAACCCTATAACTGGTAACCTTAGTTAGAGGTAAACAGTAGTGACAATCATATTTCTCACTGAGCAGTCATTAGGTTATTTGCTTGGTATTTCAATATGTCCTCAAGTATAACTACGGATATCTCCCTAAGATTAGACTTTCTTCACACATGTCCCTAAGATCTCTCGAGCTTTCCTTGAACTAGTGACATGATATCCAGTGCTGTCTGAGAATAGGAAAGTTGGAATCAAAGGGAAGAAATCCTAATGATAGCATTTCAGATACCAGGAGAAAGAGATAGAGTCAAATTTTCAGTTTGGGTTAGAGGGCCTCATTCAGGGCTTCTCAGATAACAGCAGCCAATATCTTCTACCTGGGCAGGAACATCAACTTTGTCTGCCAAGAACAGAATTGTTTATCTATAATTGAATTAAATTTCTCCTATTGAAATATAATCCCAATTCTTATTTTCTCTTTATTAGTTAAGTGACTCAGACCTTATAATACCAGTTAAGCTTTAATACATGCTGGAAAGTTAATAATACATGAACTAATAAAGGAAAATACAACTAAGTAGCAGTTTCAAAGATAATAATATTAATAAAAATGAGTGATCAAATGACCATTTCATTTTAAATACCTACTATAGGCTATGGTTTATGCACTAAAGCAAAGAAAAACAAGCAAATTCCACCTAAAAAAGCTGCACCAAAGTTATTAACCTCTGGTGGGCTTTTTTATTGTGGTGCCATATAGTAAGTTCTGGGGCTAGGGTTTAGCTCTGTTGGTAGAGTGCTGCTCTGCACTCTCTGAGGCCCTGGGTTTGATCTACCACATTGCAAAAGCAGGAGCAGGACCTGGCAGTCCACTCCTGATACAGTCCTGAAACAATCTGCCATTGAAAACTCTATTAATAGCAGAGAAACATTAACATAGTGTCAGGCATGGCACAATGTCAGAGTGTTTTGTTCTGGTATACATAGGGTCGCTATGAGTAGGGCCCAACTTCAATGGCACCTAACAACAACATAGTTAGTTCTCTATAAGGGTTTGCTATTAATTATTAGAGTGTTTTGGGTATTTTATTTTAAGAAAGAAAATGTGGAGAACAGAAATAATACTGTATATTCTGTAATCTAATTTGCACCCTTTTGACAGTTTTACTGGTCTACTAACCAGATGCACATTGAATACATGCAAGAAAGCTCTGTTACTCTAAAACTGCTGAAAAGGTATGAATTAGATCAGAGAATATCTGGTAATTGGTTCATATTCTTGAAGTGAAAGGGAGAGCTTTTATTTGGTATACTCTTGTCAACATGGACAGCTAGTAAAAATGTGTAAATAATGCAACATGCTGTCTCTGGAGACAGCTCCAGAAAAGTTCCCTGTTAATAAGAACCTAAATCCATAGCCTTGAGAAGAAATCTGTTTTTTTATACTAAAGTGCAGAACACAGCCAACAATGGGGAAAGTAAATTTTGATTTGTGACCTTGAGGATCCTGCGTACTGAATTCATAACAAAGCTGGTTTATTGCATTACAGGGAGTAATTCCTGGGGAAAGACTGTTTTCAAGTACCAATTTATCATATCCAGTGTTCAGGGTCTTTCATTAAGGAAGGGCACACAAGATCATTCTGGTTCCCATAATAGGAATTATGCTGATTTGGGTGTCTGTGTGCCACCTTTACCCAGTGAGTCAAAGCAGCAAACCAAATATCACACCTCAAATGCATGACAGTAAGAGGGGCATTCAGAAAGCAAACAAGTATTCAAGTTTCTGACCCTTCTACTGGACTATGGCAATAATGCCACCAATTCTCCTAGTCAACAGAAAGCAAAACTTAAAAATTAATGTAGAAAAAAATTCCTTAACTTCCCCTCTGAAGCAGATTATCAGAGTCTTCTTTGAGGAAGAGATCAATGAAATAGTCTACAGAAAGTAAAATGCAATGCAATACAAAGTATAGTGGAAGGAGAAGGAAGGTAAAATTACAATTCAGAGCAAACAGAAAATAGTGAAGTGGTGGGTGGAGGTGGGAAATGCCATTGTTTGTTTTTTTCCTACCAGTGAATTACTATCTAGAGGCCATTTTAAAGTCTCTGTGGCTTTGGAGGGTAGATTAGCCAATCACATTCATACCAAAGCATTTAACCAGTAATGGAAAGTGTGGCTTTTATCCAGTTGGCTGTTCCTTCTAAAATTGATTGAACTGTGATATGACTCAACTAGTCAACTTCAAAAAAGAGCTTCACGTGAGTTTTTCACACTGGCAAATGGGACCTGTGTAGAAATCCCCAGGGAATGAATAAATGCTAGTTTCAACTGTACAAACTTTTTAATTTGGAAGCCAATCTTCCACATAAATGCTAAATTAACTACACAATTGCTTTATTCTGAACCTAGCTGGGGCTACATGTAGGGTTGCTGCAATAATTGTTCAATAGTTGAAAAGGTATTAATGTTCAGAAATAACTTCCACCTACAGGCTATCCATGCCAAAAGCTCTTATACAACAGTTGTATCTCTAGGGGTGGAGGTCAGAAAACCTCAGGCAGGTTTTTTTCTTTTTTCTTTTTTCTTTTTTTTCTTGTGGAAATTAGGCTGGAGAATGGTTCTATTAACCTTTAGTGCTTGTAAAACTCTTACCCAATTCCTGGTTCATGTCTGATTATGAATCAATTTGGTTGTGTTAATAGAGCCATTGCCCTTTTCTTCTCATTGCTAAGCATTAATAAGTTACCCGAAAGGCAGACTGGGAAAGTGATGGTCATTAGCTAGGGTTAAAGATTCAGTGGTAATTGAAGTGAATGGAGAAAAAGTAATTTGAGAGAAAAAGAGACAATGTCAAAATATTTTAAAAGCAAAGGCCAAGCATCTCTGTAATGCTTCCTTCTGTAGGAGGTGTCAGGTTTTCATGGCATATTATCTCTAGGATCCTAAATACTTTGTATTAAAAAAGACAGAATAGGAGGGAAGAAAGGCATGGGGGTTGGGGTTGTTGTATAGAGAGAAGACAGAGCCAATATACTTACAGATTTTATTTAATAGCTGCCCATTGGAATTTAGATGCAGTGATGCATGTCTTTAATCCCAGCAATTTGGGAGGCATAGGCAGGAGGATCTCAAGTTTGAGGCCAGAGCAGCCAGAGTAATTTAGATTCTGTCTCAAAATACAAGGTAAAAAAATGGGCTAGGAGTATGGCTCAGTGATTGAGCACCAGCAAAGGGCATGTGTGAGGCCCTGGGTTCAACTCCTCAGTATCAAAAAATAAATAAAATGCAAATCTAGGGAATACAGACAATTTGAATATGCTTTTTATCTAAACCACATGGGTAAACTCTACAGGCTGTTGTATTTAATTTCCCAGATTAGATCGGGTAAGGCACGAAATGGTCCAAAGAACGGAGCAGGAGGAGTAGGTCGTAGCATCTGTCTCAGCATAAAGGCTACAATTTCTTATATCTGCTTAGGTGAGGCCAATGCATAAAGTGAGCATAAACCTCCACACCTGGGAAGCACTTATCTCATTAAGGCAAAGCCCATTAACTTGCCATCATCATCTAGTTGCATGCTGTGCTGTAAATAAATTAAATCCAGATTCAGAAGCATTCTGCCTGTAGTTGGTCGACATGCAATCTAACAATGCAAAACCCAACATTCTTACACCAAAATTTAGGGGGACAAAGAAGGAATAAAGAGAGAATCCTGTCCTCAAGCCCTAGTGCTGCTGTAACTGAGAGCCCTAGGACAACTCTTCAAATGCCATGAAGAGTTGGAACATTGTGTAGATGACATTTTCCTAGAACTTCAGGACCAAAACAGACATATGAGGGCTTATAGAATCAACGTGACTGACAAGGTACTTTTGACTGGCACCAGCCATTCATTTTTCCCCTTGCTCCTTGAGTCTGCAGAGTGGATCCAAATCACGAATATTGTTGACCTCAACAAACTGAGAAGAAACAAAAAGCCGCTTGCCCCTGAATAGGCTAGGACTGAGGACAGGCTCAGGGCGGATTTACTTTGGCTGGAGTCTTCAACTTCCCACATCCCAAACTGGCCACCAGCCAATGCTATAGTCCTTTGAAAATTCCCTTGGAGACTGATGCCAATTAGGTTTCTCAAAAGCAACTGAGAAAATGGATAGAGACAGAGAGTGAGATAAATATGTAAAACGTCTTCCATTGTAAAATCATACAGAACTGGTATATGGGTTCAAGGCGGCTTGCTTTTAATCTTTTGGGAAATGGTGAATAAGTAAATACATGGTGTATACAAAACCAAAGTCAATTCTCCCTCCTTATCTTTCTCACTTCTCAATCATCCAAGTTTGGAGTCATCCTTTTCATTAGATACCTAGTAGTAAAGCACATGTAAAAGTATATGCAAGGCCTTGGGTCCAACCACCCCCTCCCCAGTACTGTGAAAGAAAAGAGAGTAGGAGGGTAGGAGGGAGGGGAGAGAAAGAGAGAGAGAGAGAGAGAGAGAGAGAGAAGGAAATAAAAGAAAAAACTAGTATTCACTTTCCAAATATTTCAGCCTGACATTCTTTTTTCTTTTTGTGGTACTGGGGGTTGAACCCAGGGCCTCACGCCTGCATGCTCTACAAGTGCTGGACCACTGAGCTGCACCTCAGCCCTTTTTTTTTTTTTTTTACTTTTTGAGACAGGGTCTCACTAAGTTACGCAGACTGCCTCTGGTCTCGAACTTGGGATCCTCCCGCCTCTGCCTCCCGAGCCGCTGGGATTACAAGCGTGCGCCACCAAGCCCAGCTCAGCTTGACATTCTTCTAAAACAAGGGACAGGGGCTGGGTGTATAGCTTGACAGTAGAACACTTGCCTAGCATGTGAATGCCCCTGGGTTTGATCCTCAGGACTCTATAAACAAACAGACAAACAAACTAGGAATAATGTACTTGCATGTTTTTGACTTCAGCGCTCCCCTATAAGAACCCTCCATTTCATTCAGGCCCAAATGCATACCTTCCCCTTTCTATATCTTAAAGATACCATTTTTCATATGTATATCTTCTTCTCTGAACTCCTACAGTCCATATTGTGTCGACTTTCATATTATAGCTTATCATTTATTCCTTGGCATTCCTGCATGTCATGCAATGTATTATCATTTAACTTTTTATGAACATTTTCACTCCTGTCAGTAGTACAATCTAATACTCTTATAAATAGAAAAAGATATCACATTTACTGATATCCTCATAGAAATTTTCATTAATGCCTTTTATATCAGCTCTCAGAAAAAAAATTTAATGAGTGACTAAATAAGATTGATCGTGCTTAGATTTAAAAAGCAAAAATCTTAGAGCATAGGCCATGGTCAGATTTTCAGGTACCTTTCCAATTTTTTAAACAATACATGATGTTTCTATTATCAGTAACAAAGAGATCTTCCTATTCAAAAATTAAAATGCATTTTTCCTGTGTGTAGCTTAGTCTGAATGGCCCAAAAGCAAAAACTTAGTCCAAGATTGTAGTGCAAGTAGTTTGTTTGAGAGGTTATCTTACAGGCACCAGCAGGAGAGTAAGGGAGACAGGAAAAAGAAAGAAGCCAGTGGAAGGTACACTAATAAGCAGATTGGGAGACTGGGGTCACCTCCTCCTGGGGACATTTAGGATATATTATAGAACATGCATCAGAGCTATATCACCTAGGGACGGAGGAGGTTGCAATATTTATCTACCAATTTCCTTTTGTCATTGGTTGAGGTTCTTCTCCTGACCCCACTAAGCTGAAAAACCATTGGTAGACACAGAAATGGGCAATGCCAAAGGGCATATGGAAGATACCAGTAGTGTCTGCTGGACCACATTTCTTGAAGCATAAGTACTGAAGACATTGCTTAGATCCACCAAGTCCAGAAAAATGGTACTGACACTGGGTACCTTTATCATTTTAATTCTAAAGGAAACATCAATGGCTTTCTTTGGAGAAGTACAAAAGAGAGCAACAAAACAGTAAATATGTCTCCATACAGAAACAGGACCCTGAAAACAAACTGAAAGAAAAGAAAGTGACTCTGTGCTATGGAGCTCCATCCTTTCTTCCATCTTCAAAGCTGTCCGGGGTTTTAGCTTGATTTCCCCAGGATCAAGCTGTTGCATAGCCTGATGAAAGTAAGGGACAAAGGACAGGCATGGCAAGGCACTGTATAAAAGACTGATACAAGTACAGCAGAAAACCTGCTGATTTTCTTGCAGTCTGAATTGTTAGGAAATTACCATTTATGAAATCCTAGACACAAAAGCTTCCAGCCAGGTGACTGTTATATTTTCTCTAAACAAGCATCTACATTCCATTTTTCAAAGGTCTCCAGGATAAAGGACATGGAGTTTTAATTAGCAAGTTTCATTTGACTGATAATTCAAATTTAACCTTCTATTTATCAGTAGGCCTGCAGCCGTAACACTGCGGTATCCCTTCAGATCTTGGAAGCTAAGCAGGGTTGGGCCTGTTTAGTACTTGGATGGGAGACCGCCTGGGAACACTAGGTGCTGTAGGCTTGGGAGAAGGACCCGGCAACTAATTCCCAAAAATCAATCCACCATTGAAAACCCTATGAACAGCAGAGAAGCACTGACAATAGTGTTTCATCTGTCGTACATAGAGTCTCTATAAGTCAGACACCGACTCCACAGCACCTAACAACGACAGCAAATTTATCAGTAATTTAAAGATGAAGTTCCCTGGGTAGTGGCCGAGGAAGGCAGCTATGAAGAGAATTGCTTGCTGTTCACACATATTTTACAAGCCCAACAACACTAATGGAGGCAGATTGGAAGTTTCTCCCAAAGACCCACTAAATTTCAGGTCTCTCCAGGAGTAAAGAGAAAGGCAAATGTACTGTTTTCACATTTCCCTGTCCTCTTCCCAGAACATTCCACTTGTTAAAATATTCAGCAGAAGTTCTTTATCAATGATACTTCTTCTAGATACAGGGTCTCCTAAATCCTTGGGCCACCTCTGATGCCTGCAGGCAGATGCTCCTCCATCAGGTATGTGGAGAGTCACTGCATGCATCACCTCATTCTCTTCTCTCATTCAAGCGATTCCACCATCAGAGATGAAAAGAGAGAAGAGATGTGCAAAGAGGAAAAAGGCAGAGATAGGTTTCAGCCAACTCACTGGGAGGGAGGGAAGCAGAAAAAATGAGGAGTAAAAGGAGGCTGGCTAAGCAAAGCTGAAGGTGGGGCCTCTTGCTATCTCTATGCCAAATTAACAAGACACTAGAGTGCCATACTGTTTTATCTCTGGTTTTAGGGTGGCCTCCAAATCTAGAGTAGGTTCCCTGGTGTGCATGTCAGATGAAATTTATAAAACAATGTTCTTTCAGTCTATGTTGAATAAAAGCTTTTACTCTAGAATAGAAGCTTCACAAGATACCAAAAGCTCAAGGTTTGCACACATCTTACGGTCTCTTCAGACATCTCAGTTAAAAGTAGAAATAAAATCCAGATGTGTGATGCCCGACTCTGATCCCCCCAAGTCAGGAGGCTAAGGCAAGAGGATCATGAATTTAAGGTGAGAGACAGCCTGTGCAAGTTGAAGAGATCCTGGCTCAAAATAAAAAATTTAAAAATGCACTGAGGGTTCAGCTCACTGGTGGAGCACTTGCTTAGCATGAGCATGGTCCTGGGTTCAACACCTCAGTATGACAACCAATAAGTTAAGTTAAATTAAAATTAAAATAGAAATGAACCTTTAAATTTGTTTTATTACCTTTTGGCTCCTAAGATACATATGTATGTTTTATAGGCTTCTATGTTTTATAGGCTCCTAAATTCCCTGCTACAAGCAATGAGTAGAATATTTGCTATGTGATCATCTTTGGTGAATGTTAAAAAAAATCTCTGAAAAGGGAGATGGTGGGATTCTATTCACAATTTAACTTAATAAATAGTGAAGTGCTTATTATTGCAAAGTGAACATAGAGCATCCCCCAATGTCAACAAGATTGCACTTTTGCAGAAACGATGGGCACTGTGATAATATAGGTGGGATGTCCAAACACTTATGCAGAAAGAAAGGGCACTGCATTATCAAGAACATCTGACATACATCTCCAAAGGAAACAGTGAGTGTTTTGACTAGTAGAGCCAAGATCTTTTTTATTTTACATTGAATGTCAACCCCTAATTTTGGGGATAAACAAAGGACCTGGTGAACTCACTTAATGAAAGACACTGGAGGGAAATTTTTCCTAAGAACAGGCTTTTTGTGGGCTTCTACCTCTTTTCATATTTGATATTTTTTTCTAGAGATTCAGATGGCAATTTTCTTTAAAGAACATAATCAACTGATTCACTGAACAGTAAGATAAAATATCATTTTCTTGTTAGTTTGGAGGCTTCCCAAGGCCTTCTTGATCCTTGTAGTATGATATTTACCCAGCTCTCAGATGAGGACAATTTTGTGGCTAAACTGAGAAGTAGTGAGATTTTGATTGTCATGCTGTTAGCCAATTCTTGCTTTCTTCTCAAGGGAATTGGTTTCCTAATTGAAATCAAACCAAGGATCCCAAGATGTAAGGAGCTCAATGGGGAAAGCCAACTGGGAAGCCCTGATTTTGTTTCCAAGTTTATCCTTCCCTTGCTGTTCCGTCCTTTGAATTTTGCTGACCTTGTTTCCTGTTAAACAGAAGGCATTTTTCTTTTGTTCTCTACTTTATACCATTAGGATTTTCAACATGTAAAACCTTACTAAATACAAAAGAAGAACAAAGAGGAAGTGATTTAAAAAACAACATACATAATCATGGCACTGCCCTATCTCAGAAACTAAGCAGGGTGGGCCTTGGATGGGAGACTGCCTGGGAACACCAGGTGCTACAAGCTAGGGAAAAGGACCTGGCAATCTACTCCCAAAAGAATTTGCCATTGAAAACCCTATGAATAACAGAGAAGCACTGATAATAGTATTGGGCATGGCACAGTATGGCAAGGGTTTTATTCTGTTGTACATAGGGTTCCTGTGAGTCTGACCCAACTGGACAGCACCTAACAACAACATATACATAAAGTGAAACTGGTTAGCTTTTCACCAAATTGAGAAGGCACACTTGAAATGGTCTAACTATCATACAGATTATGAAGCTGTCATCTAGGAAAGACCTAAAGTCAGTAGAGAATGATCCCCTCAGGTCATGTGAAACTTGGTATGAGGGATTTATGTACCTGCTTTTAAGGTTATATGCCAGAGACTCCAGGGAAAACACAATCAGCAAAAAAATAGTGTCAAACCCCAAATGAAAAACTACAAACGCAGACACAAAGGCACTGTTGCACACTCAAGCCCCTCAATCCCAACCCCAAGTGCATCTCTGTATCTTCTACTTCATGGTCAATGTGGGCAAAGACATATTGAACAATGGTTAATGATTTTCTTGAGCAATGTTGGCAAGCCCAACTATGATAAGAAATTTAAAAGTATTTGCACTTAAATGAACACTTTTCCAAAGCTCCCATACTGTCTCTAGCCTCAAAATCTCTGTGTCATTCCATTTTCTTTTTTTCTTCTTTCCCTTTATTTATTTTAAATGACAAAAATGTATGCAGAGCATTTATGGTATATCAGCCAGTGTTTTGACTATGAATTGGTCCTATTAAGAAACAGCTAAACTGGGCCCACAAACATGCATTACCTCACATATAATTTATTTGTGGTGAGAACACTTAAAACCTATTGTCTTAGTACCTTTCTAGTACAGATGCTCCTCAACTTAGAATGGAGTCATGTATGGATGAAGTAATTATGAGTTTAAAATACTGTAAGTCAAAATGTATTTTAATTCTATAACTAAAAAAACAGCTTTATTAAGGTATAATTGATATGCAATTCAATGCATATATTTGGAGTATGTGTTTAATAGAGTATTGGTTGTTTCCCCTCAGGATTATGTGTCTGACTGGGAACTGCGACTTGCTGCTACTGCCCAATATCCTGAGGGAGGTTGGTGCTGCATATTACTAGCCTGGGAAAAGATCAAAATTCAAAGTATGGTTTTTCTTGAATATATATCAATTTTACACCATTATAATGTTGAAAAATGTAAGTCAAGTTATCAAAAGTAGGGAACAGGCTAGATACAATGCATTGTTACTAACTATAGTCAACAGATAGTACTATAGATCTCTGGAACTTATTCCTCCTGTGTAACTAAAAGGCAGAACTCTGACTAACATTACTCCAATCCCACCACATTTCCCTGACCCTGGTAACCACCATTCTATTCTCTCTTTCCATGCGTTCAATGATTTTATATTTCTTATGTGGGCAATTCCATTTTCTGCCACAGAGTCTACCAATATTCTTATGCCAAAGAGCTGTTACTAGTGTCACAGGCTATATAATTTGCTACTATACTCATTACCTATTTTTATTCTCTTATTCTGACCAATGGGAATTGGTTTTCTTATTCTTTTTATTGTTTCATTGACCATATTCAGCTACTAATCTAGAGTTACTCCACTACGTTTTGCTTCTGCTTTGTGGCTAAAGCCACAGCAGATGTGGATTTAAATTCTAGTTGAATAATTCATTAGGTCTATTTAACTTGAATATGTTATTTAGCCTTCATCTATAAAATGGGACTAATAAACATCTCATGGGGTTAATTTTGAGAAATGAGTAACTTTTGTTTTATAGAAAAGCTAACATAGCATCTAACATGTGACAGGTGCTAAATATATTTTTTCATGGGAACATGGAAGCTTTTTATGACAGGATTGTATAACCCCAGACTCAAATGCATAGACAAAAAAATAAGTACATCCACAGGGAATTTTTATTCTAGTCTCTTTTCCCCAAAGGAGTACAGTCAGTGAACTGCCCCATCCAAATAGTCCCTGGTATTCTTAAGCACAGCATCACATTTCCCTGCTTTTGTTCTGTACACCGATTCTGGTGATGAGAATGTTCAGTTATGACATGTTGGACTATGGTCCAATTATGTGCCCTTTTTAGAGTTTATCCAAAACAATATTGATGACTTTTCAGTGTCTATGTTTCAGTATTCCAAACATTCAACTTTCCACAAGTTATTTCCATCAACAAGAAAGAAACACACTTATTGACAATGATTTGGAACTCCAAGAAATCTGATAAATCTCACATAACACTTCACTGTTTTGGAACCAAGAAAGAGATGACAGGGTTACTGGGTTAAATAGCTAGCATCCTCTTAAAGATTCCTGTACACTCAGAATTTCAGTTGTTGTTGTTGTTGTTGTTACGTGCTGTGGAGTTGGTGTCCAACTCATAGCGACTCTATGTACACCAGATGAAACACTATTGCCAGTGCTTCTCTGATATTCATAGGGTTTTCAATGGAAGACTGTCTTTTGGGAGTGGGTTGCCAGGTCCTTTTCCCAAGCCCACAGAACCTGGTGTTCCCAGGTGGTCTCCCATCCAAGTACTAACCAGGCCTGACCCTGCCTAGCTTCTAAGATCTGATAGCATCAGAAGCCACAGTGGTACGGTTGCAGGTCAGAATTTCAGGGGGTCTCCTTATTTGGAAATAGATTCTTTGCCTATATAACTAGTTAAGATGAGATAACACTGAACTAGGAGAGGCCCTACATCCAAAGATTAGTGTTGTCTTAGTCTATACAGGGTAATGGACTGCATCATCAACTGAATGGCTTTTAAATAACAGAAGTTTATTTTCATAGTGCTGGAGATTGGGAAGTCTAAGAGCAAGGAGCTAGCAGATTGGAAGATCTGATTTCTGTTCATAAATGGCTGTGTTCTCAATAGAAAAACTAGCCATCTTTCTGAAGCTTGCTCTCTCTCTCTCTCTCTCTCTCTCTCTCTCTCTCTCTCTCTCTCTTTCTCATGGTACTTGGGGGTTGAACTAGGGAACTGCACTTACTTTGCAAGTGTTGTACCACTGACCTGCACCCTTAGCTCCTTTTTAATTTTTGAGTCAAAGTTTTCCTAAATTAGACAGGCTGCCTCTGGCCTTGAACTTGGAATCCTCTTGCCTCTGCCTCCCAAATCGCTGGCATTACAGGTGTGGGCCACCATCCTCCATGGGAAGTCCCTTTTAATTGAGTGCTAATACCATTCATGTGGGAAGAACTCTAATGACTTAATTATCTTTCAAAGGCCCTACCTTCTAATAACATCAACTTGGTGATTAGGTTTCCACATGTGAGTTTTGCGGGGGACACATGAAGACCTAGAGATCCTCAGGGAGGAAAGATGGTCATGTAATGATGGAGGAAGAGATTTATTGATCCATGTACAAGCCAAGAAACAGTAAAAATTGCCAACAGCCACCAGAACCTAAGCAGACATAAAAATGATTCTCTTTCAGACCCTCCAAAACAAACTAATCCTGCCAACAACTTGATTTCAGACTTCTAACTTCCAAAACTTAGAAAGTACACATTTCTGTTGTTTTAAGCTGTGTGGTTTGTGGAAATTTGTTGCATAGGCCCTAGGAAAAATAATACATGAGATCTTTTAGTTCTTTATTTTCCAACTGAGTTGACTTTCTCTTCTTTCAGCATGAATAAGCTAAACCATTATTTTCTCAGTTTAAATATGATTGATAAGCTTAAGGAACATCAGAGATGGATGCCAAAAATGTCCCAGAGAGATAATGCACTCAGATGCTGGGCTTAGAGGGTAGCTACAGTGACTGAACAGCAATACAGAATCTAAAAACTGAAAAGTAACACATTAACTCTGATGGAATGAGGAAATGGGAAGGAGAGTTAGGTACAGGCCACATAAGGTGGAGAACAGGAATAGACTCTGGAAAAGGAAACCAAACATGTAAGGATGTGATCCTACTAGGTGAGGGCCAATGCATGCATTCTGAAAAGATACAGTGTCTGTTTTTTAAGAAATTGTATAGGGAAAAAATAGAAGCAGTTAGTTTAAATTAGGGGAAAATCAGCTACATTACACAGAATGAGTTTGGGACACAATAGTGATTTAAAAACAAAGGACTAGATGGGAGTTTTCTCTGGAATGATGTTTAACCAGCTTACATACATTGTTTTCCCTCCTCCCTCTTGACAATCAATGTCCATAGTGATGAAGTTAGCTAGGTTAGAGAGGGTTAGTGGATAGTCAATATAATATTTTACAGAACAGATCCAGATGACTTAAGTACCTGAAGCTTTGTTGTTGTTAGGTGCTATCAAGTTGTATCCCACTCATAGCAACCTTCATAGGGTTTTTAATGAGTGATTGTTCTTTTGGGAGTAGATTGCCATGTCTTTCTCCTGTTTTTGTGGTGCTAAGGATAGAACCCAGGGCCTCAGAGAGCGCAGAGTGGCATTCTACCAATTGAGCTAAACCCCAGACCACTTGAAGCTTTAGGATTTCAATAGTTAAAGAACTAAGTAAAGGAAGAATGAAAGACAGAGGGAACTGCCTGAAAATTATTGTTAAGTGCTGTCCAGTTGGGTCCGACTCATAGCAACCCTAGGTACAACAGAATGAAACACTCCCCGATTCTGGGATAGGCACAAGATCATCTTTATATTTAACTTCATTGTGGCAACCACTATGTCAAGCCTTCTAGTTGAGGATCTTTTTTGTTGTTGTTGATCTGCCACCCTTCCAAACATGATGTCCTTCTCCAGGGATTGGTCCCTCCTGAAAACATGTCCAAAATATGTAAAATAGCCTGAGAACACCCAGTATAAATAAAAGAGTAGAATAAAAAATAGAAAAGTTGAAAGTCAGAATTAGTGAAATTATAATTCCAGGAGTAAGAGAAAAGAGGAAATGCGACCAGGATGAATAAGAGATGAAAATGAATAGCCAAGACTGAAAGGCATATCATTTCACACTAATGCTAAATTCCCTAGGAAATCTGAATGCTTGTCTTAGCACTACAAAAGCTAACACAGAAAGAATGGGATGAAACTAGAAAACGAAGAATTCAGAAGAAAAATCTCAAAGACATCTATTTTCAAAAAACTGCATTTATTTGGGGAGTTGCAAACATATTTAACAGGAAAACAAATCCCTAACAGATAGCGTAAAGTAATTTACACAGAAATATTGGGCAGTATTATACACACATATGCAACGTATACTACATTTTAGCTATATATTTCTAAATCAAAAGATATTTTAATACATTTCAGAGTATCTTGTCTCTTTCTACAACATATTCTCTCATGAAAAAAGTATCTGTTTTTTAGATATTCCTACAGAGTACAGCTTGATTTTTTCTTTTTTCCTTATTTTTCCTAAGAAAAACCTTTTCCCTAAATACCAACTACTCTTTCAAATGTAAAATAGTAGAGTTATCAATTAAATAGTCTCTTTTCTTGGGGTCTCTTCACCTAAACTCAAGGCCACGGAGAGCATCTGGCTTAAGACGAAAAATGGCAAAATATATATTTCCAGACAGGTTTGTGTTTGAACAAGTTAGGAAGAGTTCATGTCTTGATTCTTCCAATGTAAATGGTATTTAAACTGGACAAAAAGAAAAAACATAAACTCTGGGATTTCAGAAATGCTATAAAATCACCCACATAAATGTGGCAGAATAACCTGTTTAAAAGCTCTACAATTAGATTCCTTTGCTATAAATGGAGGTGAAAAATCAATGACACAAACTGGAACCAAAAATAATACCACAATCAATAAGTGCGACATTACAAATCCAATTTAATCTTGCTAATTTTGAAAGAATGGCGCACTCATTAACAAAATATATGGGTCATGTTAAACTAGCATCACACTGCTTAAATCCTGTTAGCACATCAATGGCAAGTTAATATTCTTAAAATACCACATTTATAAGGTCAGTAACAAAATTTCTTAGACCTGGCTTTACAATTGCCACCTGGGTAGACAGCCTTGTCTCTTGCTTTCTAGCATGTTCTTCTTCTTTCCATTACAGCCACCATCCTACAATGATTTCTCAATGTACTATCATGTTCTTTTCTCTGCCAAAATCTTCAGTCAAGACTATCAGTCTAGTGTCAGATTCATATCTATTCTCACTAACTTTCTTTTGTGCTCAACTTATGGCCTACCTCCATTCAGTACATAATCAAGCAGATGTAAGAATTTACTGAACGTATATTCTGCACCTGTCATTCAGCTACTATATCCTGGAGGAAAAGGGAAGGAGGAATAACTAGATACATAAATACAAATTCTGCAAGGAACTAACTAATGGTAGAGCTCAAGATACAGCATCAAGGAACAGCCCCAAATCAAGGTCATATGTAACAAAGGGTTTAATTATGCAGTGCAGAAAGAAAATGAACTATGGTTGAGAAGATGTCATTAATCTATAGTTTCTAACAAAGATATGCACGGACAGAATCTAACTAATGACCCCTGGTCTCCACTAAGATGTCTATGTGTGATTTGTCTTCCTATTTGTATTGTAAACTTTTCATAGGCAGAGAGTTTTCATTTTTAGAACTCCAGTGCCTATCACACTGGTGACCATACTGTTAATTTTTGAAGCGTTGACTGAATTTTAATGTTCTTCATCTTTGCTCCAGAACTGTACCTAAATCATTCAAAATATGAGTGAATGGAGGTGCTCGGATGTATAGTACAGACTGATTTTGATGAATGTATTTAATATAAATGTGTTTTTCATCTTCTGAAAGTACATGTGCATGATCAGATCTGCTTGTTGAAGGTGAAAAACTTTAGAGTGAGAGTTGTCAAATGCCAACATGGAAATTCCAGGGTTTATTGCTGCTCACCAACATTTAGAGCAGAGTGCTTGACACACTGAAAGGAAGTATGTATGCTTCTACTTCAGCACTGCCCATGGTGAGTAGGAAATTAAGTATCTTTCCACAAAAATGATTTTATCTAGTGAGCCCTCATTATTTTTCAAGAACTAAAAGACTCATTGCCATATTTACAACAAGGTTATTATGTATTTATAAAATGTAATTTTATTTGAAATCTAGTTAGCTTCATGCATTATCACTAAGTGGCTTACAGTTTGCATTCTGTAAGTGTTTTAAAATTTTTGCTTAGAAAGTACAAACTTATTCAAACTTTCCTTTGATTGTTTGGGAACTGTCTTTGTTTTTTCTTGTTGCTGTTGTTGCCTAAATGTTTTATGTCCTTGGAACTTATAATAAGTTCTGGCTTCCCAATATGGTATAACTTTTTAAAAATTTATTTTATCAGCAAATGAATTCAGAATATGCTCAGTAGTGGTAAATCTTTGTCCTATGACAATGGTTTGTTGTTTCCTAAAGGAACACAAAGTTAAACCAGGTGCCACACACCTGCAATCCAAGCAACTTGGGAGGCAGAGGAAGGAGGATCCCAAGTTCTAGGCCAGAGGCAGCTTGGACAACAACTTAGTGAGACTCTGTCTCAAGATAAAAAAAAATAGACTGATATAGATAAAGAATTAAAGCGTGGAAAACATTATATCAAGCAGGCGGGAAACAAACAAACAAACAAAAAGCAGGTGTTGCAATTTTAGTATCAGATAGGCTAACTTTCAATCCAAAACTAATTAGAAGAGATAAAGAAGGACACTACATATTACTAAAAGGAATAATCAACCAGGAACAAATAATCCTTCTAAATATGTATGTTCCAAATACTGGGGCACCTAGCTTTATAAGATGAACTTTATGGGACATAAAGAACTTTACTGGACCAGACATAATAATTATGGAAGACTTCAATACCCTACTTTTGCCAAGAGACAGGTCATCAAAACAGAAATTTAACAGAGAAACGATGACTCTAATCCTATACTAAACCAATTGGATCTCACAGATATATACAGAATATTCTATCCATATGATGAGGAATACACATTCTTCTTAGCTTGACATGGAATGTTTTCCAAGATAAACCATATGCTAGTCCATAAAAATTCCCTCTATAAATACAAAAAAGTAGAAATATCCTATGTTCCTTATCAGACCACAATGGAATAAAGTTGGAACTCAAGGGCAAGAATAATTCCAGAAATTTTACAAACTCATAGAGACTAAATAATGCACTGCTGAATGATCAATGGGTTGTTGAAGAAATCAAAATGGAAATTAAAAAATTCCTGCAATCAAATGATGATGAAAACACATCCTACCAAAACATATGGGTTACACCACAGGCAGTTTTAAGGGGGAAGTTTATAGCAATAAGTGCCTTCATCAATAAGGTAGAGAAGAGCCAAATAAATGACCTAATGACACACCTTAAGTAGGCTAGAAAATCAACAACAAATCAATCCTAAAAGAAGCATCCAGAAAGAAATTACCAAGATAAAGGCAGAAGAATCTCAATTAAAATCTAAAGAGATAATTCAAAAAATTAATGAGACTAAGAGCTGGTTCTTTAAACAGATTAATAAAATAGACACTCCTCTGGTCAATCTCATCAAAACGAAAAAGGAAAAAGCCAATGTAATAAAAATTAGAAATGAAAACTGGACCATAACTACTAACTACAATGAAATAGAGAAAATTATCAGGGATTACTTTGAGAGATTGTATTCCCAAAAATATGAAAATACAGAAGAAATGAATAAATTTATTAACACATATGACTTACCAAAGCTAATCCCAGAGGATGTAAATGACCTGAACAAGCCCATTACATATGCTGAAATAGAAAAAGTTATAAAAAGTCTCCCAACAAAGAAGAGCCCAGGTCCTGATGGGTTCACAGGAGAATTTTACCAAACTTCAAAAACAAGATATAATGTCTGTCTTCCTCAAATTATTCCAAAAAGTAGTACAGGAGGGAACACTCCCAAACCCATTCTATGAAGCTTCCATCACTCTGACACTTAAACCAGGAAAGGATACATCTAAGATAGAGATTTATAGACCCATTTCCCTTATGAACTTAGATGCAAAAATCCTTAACAAAATTCTGGCATACTGAATCCAGCAACATATTAAAAAGATTGTTCACAAGACCAAGTGGGATTTATTCCACAGATGCAAGGCTGGTTCAACATATGGAAATCAATTAATGTAATCCAACATATCAAGAGACTGGCAAACAAAAATCACATGATCATCTCAATTGATACTGAAAAGACCTTCAAAAAAGTGCAACACCTCTTCATAATAAAAACCCTGGAGAAGATAGGCAGAACAGGCAAATACCTTAACATCATAAAAGCCATCTATGACAGACCTACAGCCAACATTATATTAAATAGAGAAAAACTGAAACCATTTCCTCTAAGATCTGGAACAACACAAATATGTCCACTCTCTCCTATTCTATTGAACATAGTGGTTGAAGTCTTCACCAGGGCAATCAGACTAGAGAAAGAAACCAAAGGGATATGGATTGGCAACAAAGCAGTGAAACTATCCCTATTTGTGGATGACATGATACTTTAACTAAAGGACTCCAAAACCTCATCCAGAAAACTATTAGATCTAATCAATTCCTTCAGCAATGTGGCAGGATATAAAATTAACACACAAAATCAATAGCTTTCCTTTACACCAACTATAAGCAGGAAGAAAAGGAAATTACTCTTCATGACAGCCCACCAGAAAATTAAATACCTTGGAATTACTCTAACCAAAGACCCCTCAGATCTCTGCAAGAAAAATTTCAAAACATTAAAGAAAGAAATCACAGAGGATATTAAAAAATGGAAGGACCTTCCCTGCTCCTGGATAGGGAGAATCAATAAGTAAAAATGGCTATCCTACCAAAAGTGATCTATAGATTTAATGCAATCCCTATTAAAAGTCCAATGACAGACTTTACAGAAATAGAAAAAAATGGTCCAAAAATTAATATGGAATCACAAAAGACCATGTATAGCCAAAACACTTTTAAGCTGCAAAACTAGTGCAAGTGGAATCACAATCCCTGACTTTAATCTATACTACAGGGCAGTGGTAGCAAAATCAGCTTGTTACTGCCACAAAAATGGCCTGAAGACCAATGGAACAGAATAAAAGATCCAGAAATACTTCAACACACCAATAGCCACTTAATTTTCGACAAAGGAGCAAAGCAAGTAAATTGGAAAAAGGATAGCCTTTTCACTAAATGGTGCTAGGAAACATGGATATCCACTTGCAGAAAAATGAAAACCAATCCACATCTCTCAATATGCATGAGAGTTAACTCAAAATGGATAAAAGACCTCAACATAAAAGGAGAAACTTTAGAAGAGAGGATAGAAGAGAGGATAGGCAATATGCTACAACACGTAGGCATAAGAAAGTATTTCCTTAATAGGACTCCAATTGTTCAAGAAATTGCAACAAGAATAGATAAATAGGATTACATGAAATTAAGTAGCTTCTCTACAGCAAGGGAAACAATCAACAGAGTCAAGGAAATCCCCACTGAATGGGAAAAAGTCTTCACATCTTATATATCAGAGGACTTAATCTCCAGAATTTATAAAGAACTCAAGAAAACAATACCCAAGAAAACAAATAACCAAATACACAAATGGGTACAGGAACTGAATAGACAGTTTTCAAATGAAGAGGTCTGTAAAGCCATGAAACACATGAAAAAATGTCCTAGCCATTAGGGAAATGCAAATCAGAACCACTCTGAGATTCCACCTTACACCAGAAAGAATGGCCAAGATCAATAAAACAAATAACAACAAATGCTGGTGAGGTTGCAGAGAAAATGGAACACTTTTATACTGCTGTTAGAGCTGTAGATTAGTCCAACCACTTTGGAAATCAATATGGAGGTACCTTGGGAAACTAAAAATAGACTTACTATATGACCCAGCTATAACACTATTAGGAATATACCCATGGGAAATGAATCATCATACCATAGAGACACCTGCTTCTCCATGTTTAATGCAGCACTTTTCACAATAGCAAGGATATGGATTCAACCAAAATGCCTGTCAACAGAAGAATGGATAAAAAAATTATGGTACATATAGACAATGGACTACTACTCAGCAATAAAAAAAATGAAATAATGTCATTTGCAACAAAATAGATGGAATTGGAGAAAATCATTTTAAGTGAATGAACACAAGCCAAAAAAGAGAAATACCACATGTTCTCACACACATGTGGGAGCTGAATCAAAATTAGAAGGAAGGAAAAAAATCCTATACAGAAATTGGAATATAGTAAAAAGCTAAACTCAATTTACCAGAGAAGGGACAATTTAGGCAGCAGAAAGAAGGAGGGAAGGATCTAGCAAAAGGAAGAAATGATGGGAGATGAAAGAATGGAGAGGAGGCACAAGGAGGAGTGACGAATGAGAGATAGGGCAACCTCAAAGTAAACAGCCCAACTTTAATAGTTTGAGA
This sequence comes from Pedetes capensis, assembly GCA_007922755.1. Classification (NCBI taxonomy): domain Eukaryota; kingdom Metazoa; phylum Chordata; class Mammalia; order Rodentia; family Pedetidae; genus Pedetes; species Pedetes capensis. Next base: position 38,630 of record VMDO01011977.1, on the reverse strand, counting down.
AATAACTATAATAGTGCTAATAATACCAAAGAATGGTAATAATACAAGTGGGCTAGATTATTCATGTAATACTAGTGACAATGTAAAAAGATAGATCACTACAGAAAAAAGTTTGGACCTTAAACATAATTGGGATGCAAGGGTATATAGAAAAATAATCCTACAAAACGACATGCAATGTAGAAGAGAGGCATTTGGTGTGGGTGTAGAAGGGGGAGGAGGTGCACAAGAGGGTAACAGGGAAGTTACCTTTGCAATGTACAATGAAACACATATATGGAAATGTCACAATGAAATGCATGTCAGAATGAAACACATTAAGTTGTACATTAAAATTTTCCAATAAAAAAAATATTAAAAAAATAAAAGAGACTGGATGTGCAGCTTAGTGGTAAGGAATTTGCATAGCATGTGTGAAGCCTTAGATTTAACTCCCAATACTGAAAATAAAAGTTATCTGGACTACTGGATTACATCCAGAAATAAGTAATCTAAGTATGATATATTTTATTATTATATTGGTTTATTGGAAAATGAACTGATGTAAATTAGTCCACCTAGGTTTTGGGACAGACTTCATAAACTGACTCAGCAGGCAAAACCTAAAGAGAAATCTCAGAGTGTTAGGCAGTGGGAATGGAGCAAAAGAAACCTAAAATATTATCAAAGTCCATAGTATACATGTATTAACATGTCATAAGGAAACCTATTATTTTGTACAATTAATATGTGCCATTAAAATTTTACTTTAATAAAACAAATTTTCAGGAACAATGTAACATATGACTGAAATAATTCTTTCCTTCCTCTAATTTTTCTTTCCTTCATTCTTTTTCTTTCTTCCTCTTCATTTTTTCCTCTCTTCCTCTATCTTTTTTTTTTTTGGAGGGGCATCATACTAAAGATCTAGACATTCTCCCTCCTTCCTCAAAAACCTATAAAAAGGGAGAAATAATAATAGATTTTTAAAGTAAGAACACCCTACTGAGTCATTGCAATCTGTTTCATGTACACTTGAAAATTCATTTTTCTTCCTTTTATTAAGTGTGCTGCAAAACTATGGTGGGTTCTTTCTTTCTAAGATACTAGGTTACAGGAACATTTGTCATGATGGCCTTACTTGTTAGCCTACACATATGTTCTACTTTTAGCCTTATTTTTACAGTATTCAGAGGTGTCTATTCATCTTTCAAATGATTAAAAAAGAAGATAACCAGAAAGACAGAAAGCAAGAGAGAAATGATAATACCATATAAACAGCCACCAGGATTATTTGAAATGAAGCAGCCTATTCTGTTGAAATTATAACAGCAGACCAGACCACTCTAGCACTGGGGTCAGAACCCAGTCACATTTTACTCCAACACCTCAGTTCCTGACTCTTATCACAGGGACAACTCATTAGAAATTGACCTGTAATAATTTAGTCCTATTAAGAGTCCATTTTAATTTAGGTAGCAAATCTACTCAAGAGGCAGGTGCTTCATAATTGACAATTTTGCTCTACCCAAAGTCTGGAAGAACAAACTTTGTTAAAATGTCTTCCACTGACCCAAGAGAGTCTCAAGTTCATGCAAGCAGTCAGACGAGTTTTTGGCAGAATATTTAGCCCAGATAGTAGTCACCATGCTCCTGTAAAACACATAGACAATCACAAGAGTCACCATATTTAGGAAAGTCCAAAAGAAGGTTGTCTACATTAGGCATATAAAGTTGCTCCCAGGATCTACATTCAATGTAGAAATCCAGTATCATTTTATCATAAGCAATTCTGCCTAAATATATAGTTGACATTTAACCCCTACACAGTAATCGTGGGAACAGAAATAGTGAAGTTACCAAAAGTTGGCTTCTGATATAGTGAAGGAAATGGGGTACAGTCAGAAGTGCAGTATGAATGCATTTGCAATACTGGTGAGATAGTGCAGTGGAGATGGCACATGGGCAGCTGGGCAGTTCTGGAATTGAGATGACTAATCTTGGCTGGAAATATAAATGTAAGAGTTATTGCATATAGGTGGATTTCAATGCTGTAAAGATAATGATCTCATTATCTTTATGTGAGATGAGAAAAGAGTCTAAGACAAGCCCTAATTCTAATATTTAGAAATATAATAGTAGAGGAATACTGGGGAAAATTGTCTCAAGAGGTAGGGGGAAACTCCTTGAAAGTGCCATGTAGCAGAGGCCTATGGAATATAGTGTCTTCTTCAAGAAAGAGGATATGCTCAATGGTGTGAAATGATGCTGAGATGAAGATTAAAAATGTTCATTGCCTTGGTCAACCTAGCCTTGTTGATGATTTAGAAAGAGCTCTTTAAGTAAAATGAAAGGACACTAGCCAGATTAAGAACAAGAATAAAGGGAAAGTAAGAAACTGGAAACAGCATGTTAGAATTCTGAGCAAACTTGTCTTTAAGAAAAGCTTATATACTTTGTCTTTTACAACCAAATGTGTGGAATAGTTGTGGTCTCAGTCAGCTACTGATTCTATCTGTCTGAGTTAGTCATGGCTGCTATAACCTTAGAAACAACAACAAAAAAAATTATTTCTGGCAGTTCTTGAAGCTAGGTACCTGAGATCAATGTGTTAGCATAGATTTAAGTGAGAGCCTTCTACTGAATTGCAGACTGCTGTCTTCTCTTTGTAACCTCATATGATTTGGAGGAAGCAAGAAAAATCTCTGGGATCCCTTTCACAAGGACACAAATTCCATTTTTGAGCATTCCACCTTTGTAATTCCATTACTTCACAAAGGCCCCTCCTCCTAATACCATAATGTCAGGGGTTAGGATGTCAACATATAAATTTGGGAGGGATATAAATATTGTGGCAGCGCGCGCGCGCACACACACACACACACACACACACACACACACACACACACTATATTTTACCAAATCTATATTCTTGAATGCCTGCAGCCATACCAATGTGGTGTCTGATCCCATCAGATCTCAGAAGCTAAGCCTGGTTAGTACTTAGATGGGAGACCGCCTAGGAACACCAGGTGCTATAAGCTTGAGAGAAGGACCCAGAAACCCACTCCCAAAAAACAATCAACCATTGAAAACCCTATGAATAGCAGAGAAGCACTAACAGTAATGTTTCACCTGTTGTAAGCCAGGTTGCTCTGAGTTGTACACCAACTCGAAGGCACCTAACAACAACAATAAACAATCAGTATATTACACTGTCTCAAAAAGAATTTTTATATTTTATTTGTTTCTACTGGAAAAAGATTCACATTTCTGCTCTTTCTAGTCAATGCTTGCACTTTGTTAGGGATTTTTCCAGGCTTTCATGAGTGTGTGCAAAGGCTCTGTGCTATCTCTGGTGCTAAATTACTATAACACAAAGGCTTGCATTGCTGACTGTATGAGGTATCCAAAGCAACTGCTGCACTCTAAGTTTTTTCCTCTAAGTTTTTCTGTGCTCTACATTGGCATTAACCACTGTTGGCCTTAGTTTTCCTTCTTTCCTTTTTTTTCTACCAATCATAGCACTCCTTTTCAGAGTTCCTCTTTCTCTTTGGACACATTCTTATAAAGGGAATTAGGCCTCCTAAAACTTTGGGAAGATAACAAAGTCAGCAATAAAAGTTTTTAATGTAAATATTTTATTAGCAATTATGTTAAAGGCATTGTTCTAGACACTTTCAGTTGTGTGCTTGCTGGCACTTCAGCTATCATAATTGTGTTGTCCAACTTCAGCTTACAGACTAGTCCAACATCATACCACATATCAATCATAAAGTGATCATTATCCCATTTTTCTAGTCTGATAAAATACATGAACAGGTTCACACATCAATCAGCTTTGATCTGAAGAGCTCTTTGTTCTGTAGTTTCAGGATATATGATGTGCCATTTATTGAATTCTCACATTTTTGGTTGAGTTTAATGTTCTTTTTAGTGAACACTCCTCAGAGTATACTCCTATGAAATAAATATCAATGAGTTTCAAACTGTTTTGACAGTGCACCACTGCCAGTAGGAAAATATTTACTTGCACTACTGCCTTGTGTATATAAACAATATAATACGTCTACTAAAATAGAGGTAAAATGAGGAGATAAAATAAATGAGTAAAAATTACGTTTACTTCCCATCTCCACTTTCAAATGTTTTAGAGGGTTCTGGTTTAAGATGGCAGATTGAAGGCAGCCTCTGTGTGATATGGTAAAACCAAAGAGTTAGATTAGGAAGGAATGGAGTCTTTTGCATAGAAAGAAGGTATGGAGATGCACAGAAACCAAACAGGAGACTGTTGGTTGTTCCCAGGCAGCAGAAAGGAGCTGAACAGCAAGAAGGACTAATCAGGACACATCTCCAGCCATGGATTCCCATGAGGCAGGGGAAACCTAGCCCTCTTCAATAGAAATGAGCCAGATAGCCTTTGTCATCAGATTTTCAGTCCCACAGGATAAGCCCACAGTCTTTGAAGCCCTTGAACTCTTCCAGGGACTTGCTGAGACAGTGGCTATCCCTGCCTGAGCAGCTTAACATTGGGAAAGTGACTCTCTTTCCCATGTTCCACATTTCAGAGGGCCTTTAACCAGCGCCACCTTGAGAGGGAACCTCTTGTGTAAGACTGAGCTACCCAGAAGGCCAGAAAACAAAGAATTATCACCCATGGAGAACCTAGGGGTGACCTGCCACAGCAACAGCATGCTATACACTTGTATCAAACAGTTGCAGTTAATGGAGAGATAGGATGCTGACACTGACACACTGAGAGTTTCAACCAGAAAGAGGCTTGGGAAAGTTGCACAGAAGCAAGCCCCACCCATGGGAAAGAGGAGACAATTTCATCTCTTGATGAGAACTACAGAGAGTATCAACTCTGAGCTGTGGTCAGATAAAAAGACTCCTTCCCTAAGTATCACCTCCACGTAACAGATTCCAATGTTAGTTTGGGGTCTTTTTGAGTATTTGATTTTATTTTTATTTTTTATCCTTTTATCCTTCCTGCTATATGGCAGTAATTGTGGTGCCATGGTATAGTATCCCCAGCCTTTTTCTTATTTTTGATTGGAGACAGGATCACATTGTTTTGCATAGAGGCTGCCTCTAGCCTGGGACTCAAGATTTTCCTGCCTCAGTTCCCAGAGACTCTGGAGTTTTAGGGGAACAACATGGTATTCATCTCTTCTTGTTTGTTTTGTTTTTGCTTTGCTTTTTGTTTTATATTTAGCATCTCTTCATTGATAATTTTCATTTTCTCAATTCCCATTTTTCTAATGTAATCTCCATCATTTTTCTTCTTTATTTTTTTTCCTATGTTGTAAGCTTCCCTGCCTTTCTCTGTATCCCTCTTTTTCTATTTACTGTACTTTAAATCTTTTAGGCTCACAATTATTGCTCTGATGTTTATTTAATTCAGCTTATATATCATTTTCTTTACCATGTAATTATTTCTTTTTTATCTTTAGTTCCTTTCCTTCCCTCCTTCTACATTCATTTCCTTTCTAAACTGCCTTTTTCCTTTCTTTTTCTTCATTCTTGAGGCATCCTCCTTTTGCCTCTTTTTCTGCCCTCCTTCATATTTCAGGCAAATACTATTTATAACTTCAACAGAAGTATTTTGTAACCTCATAGATTACTCAATATATTATTGCCAATATCTGTTATATGGGCATTGGTGGTGCAGAAGTTGGCATTAAGTTATTTTAAATATGTTTCTATATCTGGTTTGGTTGGATATTATAACTGTTATAGTGGTTTGTCTTCCTCTCTGGGACTTGCACTGGAGAGTGTGATCTCAAGATAAAAATGCTCACTAAGAAGACATCCAAAGGAAACAAGAAGTGATATCCATCTCTATAGATGCACAAATCACAAATCAGTAACATGAGAAACATGAAAAAACATAGCAAAACATCTTCTCAAAGAGACGATGACTCCTTAACCACTGAATCCAAAGATACTAAAACAGTGGAAATGTCAGACAAAGAGTTCAAAAGTTTACCTGTAAAAGTGATCAATGACTTCAAAGAGAACAAAAGCAAATGAACAAGGTAAGAAAATCAATACAGGACTTATGTTAGAAAGTTAACAATGTAGAAGAAAAAGTCAGCAAAATGGATAAGAAGTTCAGCAAGACAATTGAGATTTAGGAGGAAAAAACAGAAATGTTGGAAATGAACTCAATAAACCAAATAAAAACACAATGAACAGCATTACTAGTAGACTAGATGAAGCAGAAGACAGAGTATTAGGGATGGAAGATAAGATTGAGGAAACACTACATTCAGATATCAACAAAGAAAAACATTGAAAGAACATGACCACAATTTTCAAGAATTTGGGGAGATGATCAGGGGATCAAACATAAAAATCCATGGGGTAGAAAAGGAGCTGAGATCAAAACTAAAAGCATAGAAAACTTATTTAGGAAATTATAGAAGAAAATTTCCCAAATCTGGGGAAAGAAATGGACACCCAAGCACAAGAAACATTTAGAATACCAAACAGACATGATCTGAAAAGAACATCTCCATGACACATAATAATTAAGATGCCAAGATTACAGTACAAAGAAACAATATTAAAAGCTACAAGAGAAAGATACCAACTCACTCACAAAGGAAAACCAATCAGAATTACATAGACCTCTCAGCACAAAACCTAAATTTTAAGAAAGGATGGAAATGTATAGTTCCAGTCTTGAAAATAAATAATTGCCAACTGAGATTATTATATCCAGCAACGTTGTTATTTAGAATGGATGGAGAAAGAAAAATATTCCATGACAAGCACACACTAAATCAATGCATGACCACTAAGCCAGCACTGCAGAAAATACTTAAAGGGATCCTATACATACAGAAGGAAAAAAGACAGTCTTCACTACAAGAGCACAGGAAAGAATAAACTACTTGGGAAGAACAGACAAACTGAAGAGAACTAGGAAAGATTTAATCATGTCTAACTCAAAAAACCAGCAAACCCAGAATATAAATAAGGGAGAAAGAAAAGAACAAATAATGTATGTACCAACCAGGAAAACACCCAACCCAACAACAAGGAAACCTTTCTCAATAATAACCCTAAATACAAATGGCCTTAACTCTTCAATTAAAAGACATAGATTAGTTGACTGGATTAAAAAGCAAGATTCAACAATTTGTTGTCTGCAAGAAACACATCTCACTGGCAAGGACACTCACAAACTGAAAGTGAGAGGATGGAAATTGGTATACCAAGCAACTGGAAGGCAAAAAAAAAAAAAAAAAAAAAAAAAAAAAAAAAAAAAAAAAAAAAAAAAAAAAAAAAAAAAAAAAAAAAAAAAAAAAAAAAAAAAAAAAAAAAAAAAA
>VMDO01011977.1:0-31211 GCA_007922755.1 Pedetes capensis | reverse complement strand
AGAAGGGACAACAATTGTAAATATATATGCACTGAACATTGGTGCACCCAATCTCATTAAGAAAACACTAATGGACTTAAAGGGAGATATATCCAGATACAATACTAATGGGTGACTTCAATTCCCTACTCTCATCAATAGATAGAACATCCAGACAAAAAATCAACGAAGAAAGTTCAGAGTTAAACACCATAATAGATCAAATGGATTTAATAACCATATATAGAGTGTTCCACCCAAAAGCTACAGAATACACATTCTTCCCTGCAGCCTATGTAACATTCTTTGAAATAGGTCCACTTTAGGCTATAATTCAAGTCTTAATACAGAAAAACTGAAATAATTTCATATATCTTATCAGACTATAATGGAATAAAACTAGAAATGAACAGCAAGAGAAATTACAAACACTATATAAATACATGGAAAATGAACAATACAGTCTTAAATGACCAGTGGGTAAATTGAAGAAATCAGAGAGGAAACTTAAACATTCCTAGAATCAAATGCAAATGAAAACACAATCTACCAGAACATTTAGTATACAGAAAAGGCAGTGTTAAGGGGAAAATTTATAGCCATGAGTGTATACATTAAAAAGTTAGGGCAAATCCAAACAAGTAACTTAATGATGTACTTCAAGCTCTTAGAAAAAGAAGAACAAACAAAACTCCAAATGAGTAGATGGAAAAAAGTAATAAAGAGCAGAGCAGAAATTAATGAAATGGAGATTAAAAGAACAATAAAAAGAATTGATGAAACAAAGAGCTGGTTCTTTGAGAAGATAAGCAATATTGACAAGCCCTAAGTAAAACTAACCAAAGGAAAGAGAAAGAAGACTCAAATTTTTAAAATTAGAGATGAAAAATGGAACATTACAACAGATTTCAATGAAATCCAGAGATTTATTAGGGAATACTTTGAAAGATTATACTCCAAAAAATGGAAAACTTAAATGAGATGGATAAATTCCTAGATATATACAAAAATCCAGAGATTTATTAGGGAATACTTTGAAAGATTATATTCCAAAAAATGGAAAACTTAAATGAGATGGATAAATTCCTAGATACATACAAATTGCCAAAATTAAGTCAGGAGGACATAAACAACTTAGACTTATACTGATCAGTGAGATCAAAGCAATTATAAAGAGTCTCCCAACAAAAGCCCACAACCAGATGGATTCACTACTGAATTATATAAAACCTTTGAAGCAGAATTAACACCAGTGCTCCTCAAATTTTTCCACAAAATACAAATGGAAGTAACACTACAACACTCTTTCTATGAAGCAAGTGTGACTCTAGTAGCAAAACCAGAGAAGGATACCTGAAATAGGAAAACAAATACACTAATATCTCTAATGAACTTAGATACAAAAATCCTTAATAAAATACTTGCTAATTGACTTCAACAACATATTAAAAAGATCACACATTCTTATCAAGTTGGTTTATCCCAAAGATGCAAGCCTTGTTCAACATACACCAGACAAAATTAATATCACATATAAATAGACTCAGAAACAGAAAACATATGATCATATCAATAGATGCAGAAAAAAACCTTTGACAAGGTCAAACATCTTTTTCTGATAAAAGTCTTAAAGAAACTAAGAATAGAAGGAACAGACCTCAACACAATAAGGCAATATATGAAAAATTTATCACCAACATCATACTAAATGGGGAAAAACTGAAAGCATTTTCCCTAAAATCAGGAACAAGACAGAGGTGTCCACTGTCTCCACTGCTATTTAATATAGTAATTAAATTATTAGCCACAGCAATAAGACAAGAGAAATAAATAAAAGAAATCCACATAGGAAAAGAAGTCAAATTATCACCGTTTACAGGCAACATGATCTATATATACTTACAAGACCCAAGAGACTCCACCAGAACACTCTTAGAGCTGAGAAACACTTTTAGCAAAGTAGCAGAATACAAAATTAACATACAAATATCAATAGCTTTTCTTTATACCAATAATGACCAGGCAGAGAGAGAAACCAGGAAAACAATCCTATTCACAATAGCTTCAAAACAAACAAAATATCTGGTGTATAAACCTAACCCAGGAGGTGAAAGACCTCTACAATGAAAACTTTAAGACACTAAAGAAAGAGATTGAAGACACCAGAAAGTGAAAAGATCTCCTATGCTCGCCAATTGGAAGAATTGGTATTATGAAAATGGCTATATTACCAAAAGTAATATACAGATTTAATGTGATCCCCATCAAAACCCCAATGACCTTCTTCACAGAAATAGAGAAAACAATCCAAAAACTCATTTGGTAGCACAAAAGACCCAGAATCACTAAAGCAATCCTGAGCAGAAAGAACAATGTAAGGGGCATCACAATTCCTGAATTCAGATATACAATAGAGACAGTAACAAAAACTGCATGGCACTGGCACAAAAACAGACATGTCAACCAATGGAACAGAACAGAGCATCCAGAAACAAACCCATGTAGCTAGAGCCACCTGATAATTAACAAAGGTGTCAAAAATATAAGTTGGAGGAAAGACACCCTTTTCAACAAATGGTGGTGGGAGAACTGGATATCCTCATGCAGAAGACTGAAATTAAATCTCTCTCCCTCACCTTGTAAACAAATAGTTTAAAGTGGATCAAAGACCCTAATGTGAAACGTGAAACTTTGAAACTGCTAGGGAAAAATACAAGGTAAACACTTTAAGATATAGGCATAGGCAAGGACTTTCTGAAGAGGACTCTAAAAGTGCAGGAAATAATAGCAAGAATTGACAAATGGGACTGTATGAAATTAAAGAGCTTTTGCTCTTTTATTATTAGAATGAAGAGACAACCTACAGAATGGTAGAAAATCTTTGTCAGCTATACGTTAGATAGGAGATCAATATCTAGAATATATAAAGAGCTCAAAAAATTAAACACTAAAAATGCAAAGTATCCAATCAAACAATGGGCAAAAGAATTGAACAGATCGTTCTCAAAAGAAGAAATACACATGGCCAACAATCATATGAAAAAATGTTCAACATCCTTAGCTATCAGGGAAATGCAAATCAAAACTACACTGAGACACCATCTCTCACCATTCAGAATGACTACCATCAACAAAACAAACACCAACAAATGCTGGCGAGGATGTGGGGAGAAAGAAACCCTCATACGCTGCAGTGAAAATGCAGGTTGGTGCAGCCACTATGGAAATCAGTATGGAGGTACTTCAAAAAACTAAAAATAGAAATGCCATATGATCCATCTATCCCACTCCTAAGTATATATCTGAGGGAATATAAATCAATATACCATAGAGATACCTGCTCCTCCATATTTATGGTGGCATTATTCACAACAGCTGAGATATGGAGTCATCCTAGGTATCTATCAATAGAAGAGTGGATAAGGAAATTATGGTATATATACACAAGGGAATTTTATTCAGCCATAAAAAAGAACAAAATTATGGAATTCACTGGAAAATGGATGGAACTAGAGGTCATCACTTTAAATGAATTAAGCCATACCCAGAAAGATAAACATCCCATGTTTTCTCTCATATGTGGATGGTAGACCTCAACATATATTCATTACTAAAACGTATAGATCATGAAAAAAGATAGGACCTAAGTAGAGAAAGATAATGAACTAAAGAAATGGGGGAGGAGGCAAGAAGAAAGGGTAATGGGAGAAAAAATATTACATATGTTGCCCTTATGGCAAATTGGTATGTACATCTATAGATAGATATATTCACAAAAAGGGCGTGCAAGGAGGGAGAGGATGAGGGAAGAGTCATGTGAGGGGGTAAGTGAAACATTAACATCAGCAATGCATGTATAGAAATGTCATAATGAGTTGTACATTAAGTTGTACATTAAAATCATTAATAAAAAGATTTTTTAAAGTTGTTTTAGCTTCCCTTGGTCATTATTTAGCTTACTCAGTACTCAGAAGGTGTTCTTAATCTGAAGATTTACGTCTTAAATTCTGCAGAATTAGCAATGATTATCTTTTTAAACTCTGTTCCTCTACTTTTGTCTGTGCATTCTCCTTTCTCAATTTGCAGTTTGTGTATGTTAGACTTTCTGGTTCTATTTTCTGTTTGTTTGTTTTTTTTCCACTGTACTTGGGCCAAGGCCTCACAAGTGGTAGGTAAGTATTTTACCACTGAGCTGCACTGTCAGTCACCCCCACACTTTTTTAAATTTTGAGACATGGTCTCACTGAATTATGCAGGCTGCCTCACAATCCTGCTGCCTCAGCTTCCCAAGATGCTGGGATTACAAGCATGTACCACAGTGCCTGGCTTCTGGCTCTATTTTCTAAGTCTCCTAATTCTGCTTTCATATTTTCCATCTATCTCTTTATGCTATGTTATTCCAGCTATCATCTCTCAGCTGTTTTTGTTCTTCTAGTCAATGTATATAATCTTTTCTTTTTATTTCAATAAGTGTTTCTAAATTCTATGCATTGTAATTGTAATTTTCAAACCATCCTTTTCTTGTTTTATTATCACTTATTCTTACTTTATTATCCTCTGTCTTTTTTCTAGTGTTGCCATTCTATTCTTTATCTTTTAATGATTTTTAAATGTTTATTTCAAAATCATTTCTGACTGTCCAATTGTTTATATTTTGTGAGATATAGATTCCTAAGCTTACTAAATGTATAGTATGTTTTTTATCCCTTTGACCTTTCTTTATTGTAAGGTTATCTTCTTTGTAAACTTGTCATAGTTCAATGGAGGCCTCAGTATTGGCTGTATAGTGCTCAGCACTCCATTCTTGTTAGAGAAATCCAGTTTAAGAATACCATATAACTTCTCCAAAAGTTAGTTCCTGCTTCCCATCCGGACTTTTTTTTTTTTTTTTCGTATTTATATTTGTAGTCTATAGAGAGTTCTTTGTCATAGAAATTGAAAACAATTATTTATTGGCTTTTTATAAGTATTTTCCCAGTAATTTGCATAAGCTTGGAGTAGGTGGGAGGGGACATAGTATGTTCTTAATTCTCAATTCATTCTCTTGAATCAAAAGCCTTTCCTTGGCCCATGTCTCAGCTTTATTTTGAATCCAGTTGTGAACTAGGAGCATAAAAAAATTGAGGTTGAGTGAGGAAGTGACTTGGAGTCATTTTACAGATATCCAACCATTGAATATTCTAAGATGATGCTGTAAGTAGTCATAAGGACCAAGAAGCATATGCCTGTGATCTGAAAACTGGACTTGCCATTACTAACATCTATTTTTAGCTCTGCTCTGATTTTTGAAATAGCCTGAGGGAAAAGCTGCTGTCTCAGTTCCTTTTTTGATGCTCCTTACTATTACCATAAATTTAAGTGGAAAATATACATCTGCTATGAAATTGGCCAAGAGTTTTTAAGCCCTAAATTTTCCTGACCTATGAAAGATGTTGGATAAAAGAATTGCCTAATTAAGTCTCTTTTTTCTTCCTCTTCTCACTCCATCCTTGTGCAAACACAAGAAAGAATCTACATCTTTTATCATCCTCCCTAGATCTCACTAACCAACACTCAAAAAGTATTGCTCTCTTTTACATACTCTTTTTCAATTTCCTGCAGTGTTTAGTCTTCAAACAGATTAAAATATTATAAAAATTTGACCCTAACATGCTATATAAATGCTTAAGAAAGATATTATAATGGTTAAAAATTGCTTTGAAATATTTTCTCAAAAATATTTATTACTTTTTTTGTGTGGTACTTGGGGGTTGAACCCAAGGCCTCTTACAAGCTTTGCAAGTGCTCTACCACTGGGCTGCACTCCCAGTACATTCTTTTGTTTTCATTTCTTATTTTGAGATAGGGTCTCCCTAAGTTACACAAGCTGCATATGGCCTCAAACCACAATACTCTTGCCTGTGCCTCCTGAGTTCCTGGGATTACAGTAGTGCACCAGCATGCATGGCTCCATCGAAAATATTTTTAAATGTGTAAAAAAATTGAAGACTGCACAGAAAAACCATTTAAAGGCATTTTAACATGCTTATAAAAATGGTAAATGAACCTACTGGGAGGAAGAAGAATCATACATGGCATAAAATATGAGTATTATAAAACAGCAGTAATTATTTTTTAAAAATAGCATCAGTGAAGTAATGTCGGGAGCCAAAGGCCCGACATGAGTTGAGAGGCATTGCCTGCATAAATGGCTATGTGACAGATGGACCATAGCAGGAAGCTCTGCTACCTGTGGAATGAGGAAACAACACATCAGAGGCTCTGCTGAACTTTGTTGTCTCTTTAGTTACTATATTAACATGAGTATAGATCTGAACTTTGTTCCTTGATTAACATGAGGATAGATCTGAACTTTGTTCCTTGATTGTATCTTTAGGATTAATCTGTTACTGGAAAGCTAACTAAACTGATTGTAAACCTTATGACTGTTACAAAGTCTATTGCACTGCAGTTACCTTTGTGAGCTATTTTTAGTATCTCCTTGAGTTACTATATAAGCATGAGTATAGAGAATAAAGTGGAGCTCAAGACCTCAGTATTGGCCTCTTCCTCTCCTTCATCCTCAGCTCCCCTTCTCCCGGCTGGGCCCCGGCAAAATAATAAGTGAGAAAAAATTGGGTTGTACTTTCACCTATGCCATACTTTTGCTGGTGATGTTTTTTTTAGTTCTCTTAGTGTTGTGAGTCATAAATTCATCTACCATCTTCCTTCACCCAAACAAGATGTCTCAGACACTGGCAGAGTTTATCCACAGACCAAACCTTCTTAAACAACAGCTTGTTTTGAGTGAGAGGGAGAATGAGAATGTTTGGATCAAAAGTGACAATGGGCTGAGAAGAAATGCGTTAGAAGGAACTCACCAAAAGCCTGTTTGTTTTGATCCAAACCTACAACTCTGTCTGAAGCTTGTTGCCAGCTAACCCATCGTATAATAGCACAAGATGTAGAATAACTTTAGGAAACGTGGCAGATGAAATAAGCACATTTATGTCTATCTCCTTCCCAAAGACAGGAGATAGAAATGCTAGAAAATTATAAGAATAATAAAAAATTTGGAAGGAGACAAATAGACCCAAACAAATATCTGGAAGATAAAAAGTAAATGACAAATGAAGGATAACAGACATAAGATCAAAAGCAGCTGAAACCCAAGAAGCTGAGGAGTAGGATGCTGATGGCAGGAAAGACAATCACGCCACAGAACCATGAAAAGGCCTAGGATTTAGAAGCAATGAAGTGACAAGGTGGAAATGGAGGGAGCGTGAGCCAAAGTATATGATATATATAATATATGAGCCAAAGTATATGAGATCTGACTAGATCCTCAGATCTCTTCCTCCATCCCATACAACAAGGCAGGGATTCCTCCTCCAGAGCTAGAGGAGAACCAAGGATTGGCTCTGCAGAGGTTGATCCAGGAGGGGCACACGCAACATGGAAATTGAAAGTGGACAGATTTCACAAAATAATAATAATAAAATGCCAGCTCTTGTTCTGGCTTAGTTCTCTTAATTCTAGAAGTAAAAGAGCAGGGACTCCACAGATGGGAAATTTCTAAGAAGAAACTCCAAGGATAAGGAGAATTCTGGCTAAAATGACAGGATTCTGGCTGAAGGCAGGCCAGTGTTCTGTCATCTGCTGGACTGCAGAGGGAGGAGGATTTAATTAGATACTGAGGATACAAGTTCTTCCTAAACTGACTTAGCTGGATTCTTGCTAATGCTGGGTATATAGGTCTAAGAAGATGGTTCCTCATTGTCTGACCAGAGTTAGGTAGAGAAGAAATTCTTGGCCATTCCCAACACGCACAGAGAGACACACACATCCCATTATCATTCTGATCATTGAGCTTCCAAGAACATTTTATCAAGCCTCCTTCCTAAATATAAGTGGACATCCAAGAACCACAGATATTTGAATGAAACTCCAGAAGGAAAGTTTGAGAAAAGGGATCTCGAAGGACACACACAGATAGGACTTTTTAAAAAATGAAGAACCAAATAAAAAGAACAGGAAGGAAATTAACAAAGAAGCAATAAAGGAAAAATTCTGAGAGTCAAAAGCATAATGTTATAGAGTGAAATAACCAACAATTACACAGCAAAAAGAATGAACGAAAATAATCATCAGAGTTCAAAACACTAGAGATACCCAGAAGATGCTAAGAATTTACAGAAGCTATTTACAAATAGGCCATACAACAGGGAATCAAATATCATTTTATTTCTTAATAGCAACATTGACACTAAGATGTAACACCTCAAAGACTCCAAAATTCTTAGTTAAAATCTATTTAAATCTTAGAAATCTATTCCCAGCCAATGCACTAGTCGCTAATGAGCATAAAATAATCATGTTTTATTACATGCAAGGTTTTAAAATTTTATATCCTAAATTCATTTTTACATCTAATAATGACACAGTATATTAAAATGATTGACACAGATGCTGGAATCAGAACCTTGTGTTTGAATCCTACTCTTCTACTGTCTGGTTTCATGCTTTTGAGCAAGTTATTTAATCTCTATATAGTACCTTATTCCCCTCCTCAGGAAAGGGGAATGATAATAGTACCTACTTCATGAGTATATCATGATTCAGTGAGCACACACATGTAAATAATGCCTAACATAATAAATGCCCATTAACATCATAGTTTTCTTTATTACATCACAGAATATATAAACTGATCATCCAGGATATAGGAAATCCTGCACAGGGTCTGAAAAAGGAAGCCTAGATAACAGTTGTACCTCAGATTTGGAGAGTATCCTGTCCTAGAACAGTGAATTGGTGGGCTCAGGAGTGAAGTCTCCAGGGGAAAATTGGCCTCCTACAGTACAATGAGCATTTGGAGAAATGATTATAGGTGAATGACAAATACTTTTGAACATTTAGAGCAGCAAAGCCATATGCATAAAGAAAATGTATTTGTTTTAGATCTAATCCTTCAGATTTAGAACTTTACAAAAATACTGTATGAAATATAATCAGAGTGGAAAATAGTTACCTAGACATATGAATGTAAACTACTTAAATACTTTAACCCAAAATGTTGTTGTTGTTGTTGTTGTTGTTAGATGCCATCGAGTCGGTATCCAACTCATAGTGACCCTCATAGGGTTTTCAATGGCTGTTTCGGGATTGCCTTGGGAGTAGATTGCCAGGCCCTTCTCCCATTTTTGCGGTGCTGGGAATTGAACTCGGGACCTCAGGGACTGCAGCGCAGCGCTCTACCAACTGAGCTAAATACCAGCCCTAATATGGTTATAATAAGAGAATAATACAGGGTGAGTGAGGATGAGAGGCAGTCGGAATTAGAAAGAGAGCTAAAACTTCAAATACTATACCAAGAACCCAAAAGTCAATGGCTAAAATTGACAAATCAGTAAGTAGTAACATAAGATTATTATCTACAGATATGGAGGGAAATGTCAGATGTTGCTAAAACAATGTTGAGGGTAGCTTTCTGGACAGGATGGGAATGGAGACAGGGGAATTCTACCTTCTAATATAAGCTTTTTGTACTCTATGATTTTTGTAGTTATTAATTTGTTTAAAAATAATTATCATAAATAACAAAATTAAAACTAAAAACATCAGCTAAAGTGAGTCATGGCACACAGAAATATGTTCATTTTTGAATCATTACTATATACCAGTCATGTTCGATCCTGAGTATGTTAAAGTATAAAACAAAAATACTCCTATGTCCTAAGGGATTCACAAAATAGAGAATTCAACAGAAAACTCTTAACAGGATATGGTTTGATAAATGTCATTATAAGAGTATGAAAAACACAGGAATATGAATAAGTGGCAAATACATTTGTTCTTCCTTGGCAGGTGAATTTTTGAAAATAAGATTTTCAATAGGCAACGTACATATATACATTACAAAACTCAATATAGTAAGTAAAGCATGACCTAAGGATTGGATTAAAATTTTATTTTCTTCATTCTTTTTTTTCACAACTTTATATTTCCTGGCTACAAAACTTAGCAGGAGATTTTAAGGTGACAATAAAGCATATAAACTACACTAAATTGTAGATGATAAAATTGGAAATGATTGCATTGCTGAGTTTGGATTCAAGTGGATTTCTTTTAAAGTCCTTGAATAAATAAAGCAGGAACTTGAAAAGAAAATAAGCAAACCATCTCATCAAAATTTCTGTGTAATAAAATAACATGAAATCTCTTGTTAGGTTGGCTATGTTGTTCTGTTCCAGAGATGGCATTGCACTGTCTTAAGGCTCAGTTTTTTAAGAAGTGATGATGGTTTGGAGGTTGTAGTTATTTGTTAGCAAAGCATTGAATTATTAGAGAGTTAATGATCTTTATCTTGGTCTCAATTCCTCAATACTTAGGATATTCATTAGATGACCAAAAAAGAGAAAATTCCTCTTTGCAGGTGCTAATATAAACCTTAAATTACATCTCCATTATGAAAGTCTAATTGTTTCAGTTCATTGTTCCAGTGAAACAATATTGTTAGAAAAAACTCAAGGTTAATTCAAATATGCACATCAAGTTTGTAAATAATCCAAGATAGTTATAATGAAACTATAAGCTTCTCTTGTCTATCTCCTTAACATTTCATCAAATATTTTATGCGGAAGGCCTATTTTTAAATGCTTTACTTTCTATTCTTATTACTTAGAAAAATCTGCATAGGAAGGAAAATATTTTGGATGGCTAGGGAGATCCTGCCTCACATTTTAAAAAGCATAAAAATTAGCTACCAAGTAGAAAATCATTGGCAGATGATTGAGGATTAGCAGTATCTCCAAAGACTAAAGGAGGAACTCTGACATCTTGGACTTTTAATGAGTCAATTACAATTCTTGGGATTTCTACTTCACAACAAGAAATAATGACTTGCTCTTCATACAAATTGTTAGCACATTTATTATCCTTTCTTGATGCCAAATATGAGTAATACAGTACCTGAACTTGTAGTAGAGCCATCCATTCTGTATTCAGGCTTCCTTAGTAGAGAGTAAAGCAGTCCACAGATGTAACCTTGTCAACTACTATTACAAGATGTTGATGTTCCTCTGTCTCCTGTCCCACAGTGGAAACTTACAAGAGGTGTCTTCTTATTATTACGTTCAAACAAATAAGAAAGCCTTCAGAAATCACTGAAAAGAAGTATCTTCCACTTTTATGGGAATCCTGAACCTCAGCATGACATTGACTCTTGTGTGTGGACCTTGATGTTTAGCCAACAAGGCATTAACATTCAAGAGACAACCTGGGGATGCCATATATTTCATTGCTACAATTTGACAGGTAGGATTAATGGCATTCCTCCGTGTGGTAATGCATGAGTAATGAGTCATAACACAGAAATATATCCACAAAAGAATGTGCCATATCTGATATACTGTGAGAATTTTGCTTTATGTACTCCTTGTCTCCTGGTTCATGTGTTGAAAGTAAAGTATGCAGTGTTTTAGCCTCATTCTCTGTCAACCATTATCAAAACATAATGCATTGCTTCTTTTACCTCTCACCACATTGGGAAAGTATGCAGAAGAAAGTTAACATAGTGAGCCTCACTACTATCCTTCTAAAGGTTTATTTATAAATTTCACTCTGAGCTGGCATCTAGGAACTTGGATTACAGTATTCCCACCATTGATAAAATTGTTGAGTGGTTCACTTGGCCCAAATTATTTGTAAAAACAATATTGAACATTTGTTTACCTTCTGAATGTTTGCAATTTGATAAATGCCAAGTAGACACTATGCCTACTTATTCAAACCCCAATAAGAATCCTAAGTGCTGAGAATTTCATGAGCTTCCTAGGATTACAACATCTTTTATGTGTTCTCCCAACTCTTTGTGGAGACGATTAAACACATTCTGTGTGTTTCCACTTGGATAGGAAGCTTACACCAGTTTTCCCCCAGAGCTTGCTCTGGGTACCTCTTCCCTTTACTAACTAGCTCTGTATTCTTTCACAGAAGTATATAATAGCTATATAACCATATGTTGAGTTCTGGGGCACATCACTGAACCTGAGGCTTTTCTTAGGGGCTCCAATACAGGGAGTGAGAATTTTTATTATGCACATTTTATAGAAGAAAGAATGCAGTACAGAAAGGTTAATGACTTCCCAGTGTTTTCCTTAAGGCTTTCAGTAAGAGTCAAAAATTATTCTGGGGGAATATAATGCTTATTACCTTAATCTTCCACTGCTTTTGAGATATTACAAAATGTAGTTTCCTTAGATTTCCCTGTTATACTATTCAAGACAATGTTCTTCCCATTTCTTGCTAAAATATTATATGATATTCATACTACAAAAATATATTTATATTACATATAATACATTGTATACTATTTTTTATTTTATTTTATTTTTATTTATTTATTTATTTTTTTTTTTTGCGGTACTGGGGTTTGAACCCAGGGCCTCGCGCCTGCAAGTGCTGGACCACTGAGCTGCACCTCAGCCCATTTTTTTTACGTTTTGAGACAGGGTCTCGCTAAATTACACAGACTGCCTCTGGTCTCGAACTTGCGATCCTCCCGCCTCTGCTTCCCAAGCCACTGGTATTACAGGCGTGTGCCACCATGCCTGGCCCTACATTGTATACTATTTTATAAGTGTTATATTAGACCGTATATTTTCAGAAGGAAATGGAATATACAAACGCACACACACATACACACAATGTTTTGCCAGACCTAGACCAGAAATCAATAAACTATATCCTATGAGCCAAATTTAGCCTGATACCTACTTTTGTACAGCCTGTCTGCTAAGAAATTTTTTTTCAATTTTGGTTGAAGAAAAAAAGAAAAATAGTATTTTGTGACACAACTATTAGAAATTAAAATTTGAGTGTTCATATATAATGTTTTATTGAAAAACACTCAAATCCATGAGCTTATGTATTTATATGGCTCTTTTCATGACACAATGGCAGATTTGAGTAGTAGCAACAGAGACTATATGATTACAAAGTCCTTTGCAGACAAAGTTTGGAACCCTTGGTCCAGACTTTTTTATATTCAAGGTCTTCTTCTCCTAACTAAACTTATGCCACTTGGTACTATTTTCACCTTCCATATAGCATTATTTTTTTAGCTCTGCAATACTGAGAAATCTCCCTTACCTATACAGCAGAACATTTGTTATATATTTCTAGGGGTATAAATCCCCACTTGCTGGCACCTAACAACAATAACAAAGGGATATAAATTTAAAGAAAAAACAGTTCTTTTCTCTGGACCTCATTCTCCTCACCTAAAAAATGTATTTTTCTAATACTTTAATTATTAAAAAAAATAGATGAAATAATAAAGATTAAGATAATTAAGTTTAGCCAAGAGTGGTAGCTCATGCCTGGAATTCCAGTGACTTGAGGCAGAGGCAGGAGGATCTCAGGATTGGGGCCAGAGGTAACCTGCATAATTTAGTGAGATATTGTCTCAAGATAAAAAAATTTTAAAAATTGGCTGAGAGTGCAGCCCAGTGGTAGAGCAAAGTATGTGTGAGACCCTAGGTTCAATCTTTGTTGTTGTTGTTGTTGTTGTTGTTAGGTGCTGTTGAGTTGTGTCTGACTCATAGCAACCCTTATAGGGCTTTCAATGGCTGATTGTTTTCGTGATTGCCTCGGGATTGCCAGGTCCTTCTCCCTTTCTTAAGTAATACAAAAAAATTTAAATAAAAATAAAACAATTTCCATCAGAGTAAGAACTTAAGAAATGGTACTTGCTACTAGTAGAAGTTGTAGTTTTTATAATATCCACTAATTATGTCTTTTTATAATGTAGAAGAGCTTATTGTAGATGATCAATGAAAACTAAAAATCAACAATGTGTTTGTGTCAGCCTTTTGTCACTGTGATAAAATACCTGAAAAAAAAATCATTTAAAGGAGGAAATGGTTCTTTGTAGGTTTGTTTGTTTTGTTGTTTTGGTTTGGTTTGGTTTTGGCTCACAGTTTCAGGGTGGTGAGCCCATGATTGGTTAGCTCTATTGCTTTGGACCTGAAGTGAGTCAGAACTCACTTCATAGCAGAGAGGGTGTGGTAGAGCAGAGCTGCTCACTTATGGCAGCCAGGAAATAGGGAGAGGAGAAAGGGGCTGGAAATAAGACACACCCTTCACAGCATACCCCAACTGACCACACACCCTTCACAGCATACCCCAACTGACCACATACCCTTCACAGCATACCCCAACTGCCCACATACCCTTCACAGCATACCCCAGCATTCCTCCAACTCGGCTCCACTTCCTAGTTCCCACAACCTCACAATACTGCTATCAAATTATGACCCCATCAGCTGATTAATCCACTGATGAGATCAGAGTCTTCATGGTCCAATCACTCTCCAAAATCCCATCAGCTGACAACCAAGCCTTTAACACCTAAGCCTTTGGGGACATTTCGGTTTCAATCCATGACAGTGCTTTATTAGCTTCGAACAACAGAACATAACCAGGATTCAGGCATCAGAAGACTCAGATCCAATTCCCAGATCTGTTCTGTGAATTTGGGCCAATTTTGTGCCATCTCTGAGTATCAGAATCCTCATTGCTAATAGGACAGTGACATTTTCCTGATTTCACTTAGAAAGGCACATCAAAGAATCAGGTGTATATTTTCTCAGCTCCATGTTCTGTAATGGTACAGACCAAGATGTCCCTTCCATGACCCCTAAGATGCAGTTTCCTTGTACTGCAATGACTTCCAAACTCTGAATTTTTCACCATTACAGTTGAAAAAATAGCTCATCTAAGCATTATAAGCATTAGAAGTCATTTTGAAGAGGCTGTCCTATAGCTCAGTGCAATTTCCTAGTTATCCACTACAGATTATCCTTTGCTTTTATCAGATTGCAGCTGACCTAATTTGTAAAGACTCTAGTGGGGAAAAAAGGCTCATTAAAAGGCTTCATCCTTTAGCAGCCTCTTGTTCCTCCTCCAAATGATCCAGGTCAGAATGGCCCAATACAAATAGCTGTGCAAATTACAATGTCCTTCAAAAACTTTCTGAAGAGAGATTGTAAAGAGTGGAATCTCTAAGAATTGGCAACAGATATGTACTGACCAGGGGTGAAGTAGGAGGTACTTGCAGGGTAAAGGGATTTAAGAAATACCTGACAAAGTATAGCAATGGCTATCACTCCATCATCCTTTACAAACATTTTTGAGAACCCCCAGTCATTGATCTTCCAACTTGACCACTGTATTTCATGCAAAAATGGGCACAATAAAAGTAATTCTCAATAATAATATTATTTGATCAATATTTTTCAAGTATACTATGCGTAAAACACTACAACCATGTGGGCTGTATCAGTTAGATATTCCACCAATAATCTTATATATCAACTTCAAAGTCTCAGTGGCACACACTCACATTTAACTTTCTGTTCACAATTTTGATGTGGCTGGGAAGGCTTGACTTCAGGCAGTACTGGCTTACGTGGCTTTGTGCTACATGTTTCTCACCCTCCTCTTGGGACAGGCAGGCTACACAAGGAAATCTACTTTCATAAAAATGACAGAAGTATAAGAAGGAGGCATCTTTAAAGTTTAGGCTCAGAATTGGCACATTGTACCTTCTGCCTGACTCTCAGAAAGTCACATGGCCCATTCCAAAGTCAAGGGGGAAGGGAAGTGTCCTATGCTCATGGTGAGGTCAAGGAGAACGGAGGGGTGAATGATTTGGGCCAGCGTTTCAGTCAACTACAGAATCATGAGACAAAACAGCCTACCTGGAGCCTATAGATTATATAGGCCAGCTCCCCAGTTTTAAAGACACAAATGTGAGTACCTGAAAAGTTAAGTAACAACTAATCAGAGGAAAAAGAAGTTTTGTAAAGTAATGAATCACATATACTATGACCTTTCTTCTAAAGGCTTAGGAACTTACAAAGATTATGTGAAGTTACACATCATAAACAATTTTGACTGCACAGCTTAGTTGACAGGCAGTGGAGCTGATTTTCTTATACCATGGCTAAGGATCTAATATTTACTAATCATAACAAATTGGCTATTACATTCCTTACTCACAAGGCTTTGTTGTTTACTGGAATTTATTTTGGGTACAGTTCTTAGGTATTTATAGCACATGTTCCACCAGTCAATTATGCTTTGCTTTGTTTTTTAGCAGGTGCAGAAAGTCTTATATTCAAATTTAGTAGCCTATATTTAGACTCACTTCCACACACTAATACAAATCTGTGCATAGGGCCTCATATAAGATACACTGCAAGCATCCATAATTAATAATAATTCACGAGTTTTCCAAAAAGTTTCCTCTATGGATATCATCTAATAGTTGGTCCATTATAAAAACATATAACCACACGTGGTTAACATCTGGAGTAAAGAATCTTAATATGAATAGCTATAATACCTTCCTTTTCTAGAAGTTACCACTCCTATAATATTCATTATCAAAAACATTACTAGTAAAAGTATATAGAATAGGAAGGACTTTCAGTGACTAAAATGGATGTCATAAAATGTATTTACTAAAGCTGATGTTCTTACTTAACATTCCTCAGAGCCTATTTACTCTATATTAAGCACAATTATAATCAACTTAGCTTAAGTCACTCTTCAGCTAAAAGATAAATAAACAGCAAAGTGAAAGGAGATTTAACTAGGTAAGGAAATTGGCTGAGGGTAGGCATACTAACAATACAAAGAAATGATAGTGAGAGAAGAGAGATCAAAATTGTAGCAATCAGATTGCTTAAAAAATGAAACATAATTACCCTATGATCCAGTAGTTCTTCTTCTGGGAATATATATAAAAATGAAAGCAGGGACTTAAATCATTTATTTGTACACCCATGTTAATATCAACATTATTCACAAAAGCTAGAAGGCAAAAGCAACCCAAGTATTTATTGACAGAAGAACAGGTAAACAAAATGTGGCATATACATACAATACAACATTATTCAGGCTTAAAAAGGAAAGAAATTATGATACATGTTACCAGCATAGATAAAACTTACAGACATTATACTAAGCAAAGTAAGCCAATGCATAAAGGACAAATATGATGATTTCCAGTTGTATAAGGTATTTAAAGTAGTCTAATTCATAGAGAAAGAAAGAAGAATAGTGGTTGCCAGAGCATAAAGAGAAGGAGGAGTAGGGTGCTAGTGTTTGGGGGGTACAGTTTCATTTGGGGAAGATGAAAAAGTTCTAAAGATGGGTGACAGTGATGATTGCACAACAATGTGAATGTATTAAGTGGCATAGAATTGTAATTTTAAGATATTTTAAAATGGGAAATTTTATGTTATGTGACCACAACAGAAAACAGGAACACTTAGACACAAAAACTTAAAAACACATGTCTAGACTATTGAGTGTATACACAAATAGCAGTGACCACATCAAAATTTTTTTCAAAATATTCCTATATGATGTAGAGTTCAATATTCTAATAATACTACCAAGTAATGAAAAATGATTAAATTGTGTTGGTCCTTAGCACTCTGGTAAAGAGCGAGATGGTGATAAAGAGAAATAGACAGAAAATACAACCTTTTAAAAAAACTTGGGAAGAAATTGAAATTAATAATTGTGTCATCTTGAGATGGTGATAAAGAGAAATAGACAGAAAATACAACCTTTTAAAAAAACTTGGGAAGAAATTGAAATTAATAATTGTGTCATCTTAAATAGACAATTTTATAATTTGGAAAATGATCCCAAGGGATCATTACACATAAGTGTTAGCCAGTATTTGCCAAAATACCTAAGACACTGCCTGCTGTTTTTGTTAGGTGCCGTGAGTTGGTGTCCGACTCATAGTGACCCTATGTATATAAGGTGAAATACTATTGTCAGTGCTTCTCTGTTATTCATAGGGTTTTAATGGCAGATTGATTTTTTAGGGGTGGGGAGTGGGTTGCTGGGTCCTTCTCCCAAGCCTACAGTGTCTGGTGTTCCCAGGCAGTCTCCCATCCAAGTACTAACCAGGCCGACCCTGCTTAGTTCCAAGATCTGATACCACAGTGCTACAGCTGCAGGTAAGATACGGTCTAGAATATAGAAAATAATTAAATGTTGGCTCCATTTACTACTTCTTCAATGGAGAAAAGAACCCAGTAAAATTTCTTCCTTTCATTTAATTTTCTGCTTAAAAAATTTTCTTAAAGTGTGAAAAAGTGCATTTCTTATCATTTCCAGCAAATATAATGAAAGCCAGCCATTTTAGAGGTATGTGAGCAAAAGCTTTGTCATATTCTGTCATGAATTCTGGTGAAAAATATTTCTTTCAGCACAAATCAAAATGATTTTCTGCCCAAACATTAGCCAAGAAAAATTCTCTGAAAGCAATATTCTGGGAAAGGTTCTAAACTCTTGATAAAAAAGCAATCAGAATCAAAATGCCATATCCAGGGTAAGAACCAATATGTCACTCATTGAGAGACTCTCTGAGCGTCACGACACAATAATGTCCTTTTGAAAGTCATATTAGGATTTAAAACTCCATTGAGGTACTTGTAAGACTGATGTAACTGCACTGAACTTTTCTGTTTATAACATTTGCTTTTTTCTCATCTAATAGAAAATACTATGATGACATTTTGCAGCCAGGGCTAGGATACAGAGAAAAATACAATTCCAAGCTCAAGGTATAAAACAAACTTTTAATCTCACTCTTGTTGAAATTCAGCACAGTTATGTTTGGTCTTTTAGTTGTTAAAGGATCTAAGAAAATATCTAGGTCCACTTTCAAAGCTATAGTTTATGGAAAGAAAAGTTTAAAACATTAAAATATATAATCACTGTTTCTAAAAAGGCTCACACCAATATTTATTTAACTAATTAAATCAGAACAATGGAGAAAAATGTAATTTAAATTGTCAATGGAGAGAATCTTGAAAAACTTACAAAGACCTATTTAAAAAAAAATGGATTTGGAAACTCTACAGCTCGCTCTCTCTTCATCGTTTCTTAATACTTCTATGAGCATGAATCTACACTCCTTTTCTACAGCTGCAAAATGGGGATAATATTGACTACAGGGTTATTGTAAAAATTAGACTTAATAAATTTGTATAAGTGGCTGTCAGAAGGCAGGCCTTTGATAAATAGTATCTATTACTACTATCTCTTCCTATGAACACAATGCTATAATACATTTAGCTAGATCTCCCAGACCTGGATTTCTGCCTACATGAAAGCTTCCCAGCCTACTAAAGTCGCATCAGATTATACTTTTGAAATCATATATATGGACCAAAACAAACCATTCTCTATTTATCATCTCTGAAACAATTTCCTTCAGACTCTATAGGCTGAGTCTAAACTCAGTAACTGCTTTCCAACTAGATCTACAGCTTCTAAAAGGGCCAGCCTAAAACTGAGATGCTTTTGTTCCAATAAGACTTTCATCAGAATTGAAAACTGAAGATGCAGGTAAATAAAATGTACAGTATGATTGCAAGCAATTATTACGGAGCCTGGAAGCAAACTATAAAAGTAACTGAAGCCATTTGTAGAATAGGTCAAAAGGAGGAAGGGAAGCTTCTGACATTGCTCTGCCCTCAAGGATGAGCAACTCACCCATAAGCTCCTTACTTTCTTCCCTCTTCTTGCACCAAGCACAAGCAATGACCTCACAAAATCATGCTATGAAAGGTGTAAGGGTCAGTCCTTCTGGATATATGTTGCTGTTAGGTGCTGTTGAATAGGGTCCTATTCATGGCAATCCTATGTACAACAAAACAAAACACTACCCAACACTGTGTCATGCATATGATATTTTTATGTTTGAGCCATTTTTGCAGTCACTGTGTTTCTTCTCATTTTGACTCGAGTCACATCAGCAAAAGGAGGTGCCAGGGAATTTACTCCATTCCTATCATTAAGGTCAACCTTACTTTGAGGAGGCAACTCTTTTCCAGTCATTTCTTAAATACTTTCTAGCCTGGGGGGTCTCATTTTCCTTACACTATATTTGATAGTGCTTCTCTGCTATTTGTAAGATTCTCAATGGCTAATTGTTCTGAGAGTGGACTTCTGGGTCCTTCTCCCTAGATTGTCTTAATCTGGAAGCTTAGCTGAAATCTGCCACCATAATTGACTCTGCTGGTATCTGAAAAACCGGTGCCATAGCTTTCAGCATCACAGCAATACACAAGCCCCCACAGCATGACAAGCTGACAGACACATAGGGTCTGGATATATGTAATTATCAAGATACTGAACTTTTCTCTATCTACATATGGAGCTCAGGCTCCATGTGCATGATGTTCAAAGCCCCAGCCACGTGGATAATGACCCAAGAGTGTTTATGGGGTGTGGCATATGGGATCGGGGCTCCCAACCACTGTATCTATGTGCTAAATTTAAATATAAAACTGAAAAATGAAATTCTCTAAGAGGGTTTTTATTGATCTGGAACTCATGTATTTCACTGAAAACCAACATAATTTCTCTGGGTTATTCTTCCAATGGGTCTTTTTCTTGGTCTCCTTCCTACAAGTAGGAAGAAAATGCCTAATCCAACTTGTTTACATCCATTTCTAGCCCCTAGTACCGTCTTCAACATATTAAGTGTTTAATGTGTAATTTCTGAATGAATGAATCCTAAATCTGTATTGTATCATGGTGCCGCCAATTCTATCCAGGAAGAGAAATTGTGCTTGGCAGGTATCTCTGTGCAATGTTAATACTCACATGTTCATAAACTCAGGAAGATGTTTTTAAAGTAAAGAACTTGAAAGCTTCCCATATATTATTTCCTCAACCCTCACCAGCAGGATATGTAAGAGGACAAAGTACATTAGTCTAACATCACACTGCAGAAACAGAGACCTATAAAGGTAATGTGATTTGGCCATCTTAAATAATGAAACCATGAATGAAATAAGGGGAAAAAACAAGGTTATTAGCCTTATAGCCTGAAGGAAAGCTAAAGAGAGTGACCTTTAATGGTGTTAAAGCCTGAGAGAACTATGAACACTGCAAAAAAAACTATAGCATGAACTGGATATTTTTGTCAAAAAATCATAAAAATTGACCTGACAAGGCAGATCAAATCTTCAATTGTGGTAAAAGAAAATGCATAATATAAAACTCATCATCTTAACTATTTTTAAGTGTACATTTCAATAGTGTCAAGTATATTCACATTGTTATAATTTCCAGAATTTTTCCACTTTTTAATATGAAATGTACTCACTAAAAATCTCCTTAAATTTCCCTCTCCCAGATCCTAGCAACCAGTGTTCTACTCTGTCTCCATGAATTTACCTACTTCATATGTCTCATATTCATATAAATGGGATCACATAGTAAGTATCCTTTTGTGACTGGCTTATGTTACTTAGCATAATGGTCTCAGGGTTCATCCATTAGGCTAGTTCATTTTAAGGTCAGTTTCTACATATATCATTTAAAGCATTAATGATCATAACTAAAGTGAACTTGATACTATCTTCTCAGGGAAAAAGTCACAAATCTCAAATATTTAGGATTAAAAGAGGACCTGGAAAGCAAGTACAAAGTTTACAATAAGTTAGTACAATCAAAGAAAAATAATCCCAGTCACTTGAGAAATTAGGTGAAACAAGCAATGAGTTAGCTTTGCATCTCCTATGGAAATAAGCAGTTAAGAATACTGCAATGGGTGCCAATGACCTGAATTCAAATTCTGGTCCCCCAACTAAGCAGAGTAGTGACTGTTAAGTAACCCATGACACATCTCTGAGCATTGAGTCCTCATCTTCCTTCAAATATTGTTGATTCATTCACAAATAAAATGAAATATATGCTAGAAACAACATATATTTATAACATATCACATGCTATATGTTGTATATATTGTTGTATTGTGTGGGTCCAACTCACAGTCACTCTATGTACAACAGAATGAAACATTCCTTGACACCGTGTCATGCCCAACCCTATGTCCATGCTTCTCTGGTATTCATAGGGTTTTCAGTGACTATTTTAGGATTGTTTCAGGAATGGGCTGCCAAATCCTTCTCCCATTTTTGCCATGCTGGGGATCAAACCCAGAGCCTCAGAGAGCACACAGCAGCACTCTACCAACTGAGCTAAACCACAGCCCAAGGTTCTATATAGGCAAAAGAAATTATTTTACAAGTAATTTTAGGTGTTGTTTAATGGACCCAGAGTTTTAGTTCTGTAAGATGAAAAACATGTGGATGTATGATAATGATGGCTGCACAACAATGTAAATGTACTAAATGCCAATGAGTTGCATAATTTAAAATGGTACAAATGGTAGCTTTATGTTATGTATGCATTTTACCACAATTATTAAAATAATTATGTACTTGGGTGGCCAAAATGTATACACATTTTAAGAGATATTATCTATAGATTACTTTTTGAAGTTGAATTAAATTATGGTCTCAATGTGTAGTACGACTTATTGTAGTTGCAGAAGTCAAACATGAGTTGTATTCATCTTCTGTTATTGGTGTGTGTGTGTGTGTGTGTGTGTGTGTGTGTGTGTGTGTGTGTACTTTTTTAAAACTTGAGAAATGATTGCTGAGGCCAGTGTGGTTGTGCACACCTATATTCCTAGCAAATCAGGAAGCTGAGACAGGAAGATCTCAAGTTCACAGCCAGAGGCAACCTACAGAACTTACTGAGACCTTGTCTCAAAATTTAAAAGTAAAAAACAATTACAAATTTTAACAATATGCTAAGGGTATTTGCCTAGCCTAGCAGGTGTAAGGCCCAGAGTTCAACCCTCCAGTACTAAAAAAAAGAAAAACAAAGGATAAAGAAAAAATGATTGCTAAATCAGATAAGATATTTCAGATATAGAGATTCATATTATTTTCCTATTGAAATTAATAGTCTTGTGTGAGTATTTAGACTTTTAATTATCATTTCTTGGTTTAACTATTCAAAATACTATGAGAACCACTAACACACATAAAATTAGATGGTCTAATTTTACTGATCTTAGTATTATCATACATATTTTTAAAGGCTCCAAATGCATTAGTGTAGGAGATTTCTCCTTTTAAGAAGCAACTATTGGTATCACCAACTAATAAGTGGGAAAACAGAAGACACAGGTATCAAGTGGTCTGCTCTACCCTAGAAGTTGGACTGCAGTTATGACTCCCTCAAAATACTGTTTATTTTAACATGTACGTGAGGAAAGTGGGAAGTTGATTCCATCTATATTGTTTCCAATGCTAAATCAGATTGCCTTGTAAATTTTTGATATATGTAAACTGGATTACTTAAGATCCAAGAATACTAGGCCAAGTTTGGTGGCACACTCCTGTAATCCTAACAACTCGGGAGGCAGAGTCAGGAGGATCTCAGGTTCGAGGCCAGAGATAGCCTGTGTAATTTAGGGAGACCCTGTCTCAAGATAAAAAAATTTTTAAAGAGCCTGCAGGTGCAGCTCAGCGGCAGAGCATTTGCAAAAAAAGTATCTGCAAAACCGAGTTCAGTCCCCTAGTACTGGAACACACACACACACACACACACAGAATACATAGACAAACACATGTATACACATACATAGTCACACACACAAGTGTTCTAAAGTTTTCATATGCAAATTAATTGAACAGTTAAGATCAAAACAGATAAGCCATGTTAACTTTCTATATGCAAGAGTTGCAGACCTTTATTTTTGAGCAAATTTTTCAAAATGTTGGTTCTTACTTTTCTAGGCTTTAGATCCAGAATTTTTTCTCCTTCCCATCTTTCATATTATCATTTAATAAGCACATACCATTGCCAAATGTTATTATATTGTTGTTATTAGGTGCCATCAACTCATAGCTACATACAACAAAATGAAACCCTCTGTGACACTGTGCCAGGCAAACAATCTTTATAATGATTAAGCCCATTGTTGCAGTCATTGTGTCAGTCCATCTACTTGAGGGTCTTCCCTTTTTCCCTTGACCTGACCCTCTCCATACATGACATATTTCTCCAGGGATTGGTCCCTACTGACTACAAGTCCAAGTGCTTAAGATGGACTCTAACCATCCTTGCTTCCAAAGAGCATTCTTGTTGTACTTCTTCCAGGATGGATTGGTTGACTCTTTTGGCAGTCCCTGATATTTTCAATATTCTTCTTCAGCACCATAATTCAAAAGCATTAGTTCTTCTCCTGTCTCCCTTATTTACTGTCCAGCTTTCGCAAGTATATGATGTAACTGAAAATACCATGGCACAAATCAGGTACAGCTTCATCTTCAATGTGACAACTTTACTTTTCAACATTTTAAAGAGATCTTTTGCAACAGCTTTTCCCAATGCAATGAGTCTTTTCATTTCTAGACTGCTGCTACTAGGGGTTGATTGTAAAACCAAGTAAAGCAAAATCTTAGACAACCTTATACTTTTCTTCATTTATCATGAGGTTGCTTACTGATCCAATTTAAGGATTTTGGAGTTTTTGATGGTGAGGTGCAATCTATACCGAAGGCTGCATTCTTTGATGTAAATTAGTAAATGTTTCAAATCCTCTTCATGTTCAGCAAGCAGGGTTGTATCAACTGCATAACAAGTTATTAATGTGTCTTCCTCCAGTCTTGAGCCATGTTTTTCCTCATAAAGTCCAGCTTTTCAGATTATTTGCTCAGCATAGAGATTGAAGAGGTATGGTGAAAGGATACATCTCTGTAGAACACTTTTCCTGACCAGGCAGTGTTTCCTTGCCCTGTTCAAATGACTGCCTTCTAGTCCATGTACAGATTCCTCATGAGTATAATTAAGTGTTCTGACATTCCCATTCTTGGCAGTGTTATCCATAATTTGTTGTGATCCACATAGTCAAATGTCTTTGAATATTCAATAAAACATAGATAGACATCTTTCTGGTATTCTCTGTTTTTGGCTATTATCCATCTGACATCAACAATTATGTCCCTGGTTCCACGCCTTCTTCTGAATCTGGCTTGATTTTCTGGCTCTTCCCCATTAAAATACTGCTGAATCACTTTTGAATGATCTTTAGCAAAATTTTACTTTTGTAAGATATTAATAGTATCATTCAATAACTTCTGCATTCAGTTGGATCCCCTGTTTTGGCACAAACCATGGATCTCATCCAGTCAGTTGGCCAGGTAGCTGTTTTCCAAATCTCTTGGTATAAATAAATGAGCACTTCCAGTGCTGCATCTGTTTGTTGAAACTTCTCTATTGGTATTTCATCAATTCCTGGAGCCTTGTGTTTCACCAATTCCTTCAAGGAAGCTTCCACTTCATCCTTCAGTACCATTGGTTCCTGATCATATGTAACCTCTTGAAATGGCTGGTTATCCACCAATTCTTTTTGGTATAATGACTCTGTATATTCTTTTAATCTTCATTTGATGTTTTCTGTGTCACTTAATATTTTCTCTGCAGAATCCTCCATTATTGCTGTTGGAGGCTTGAATTTTTTCTTTAATTCTTAAAGCTTGAGAAAAATAGTATATTCTTTCCTTTTAGTTTTATATCTCTAATTCTTACATGTCATTATAATATTTGATTTTGTCTTCTCAAGTTGCCCTTTGAAATCTTCAGTTTAGTTCTTTATGTTTGTCATGTCTTCCTTTTACTTTAGCTGCTCAATGTTCAAGGGCAAGTTTCAGAGTCTCTTTTGACATCTAACTTATTCTTTTTTTTCCCATCTTTTTAAAATAACCTTTTGCTTTCCTCATGAATGATGTCTTTGATGTCATGCCACAACTCATCTCGTCTTTGATTGTTAGTATCTAACACATTAAATTGGTTCTTAAGATAATCTATGAACTCAGGTGGGATATGCTCAAGTTATACCTTGGCTCTTGTTCACTTGTTCTAATTTTCTTCAGTTTCAGTTTGAATTTGCACATGAGTGTTTGATGGCCTGATCCTCCATCAGCACCTAGTCCTGATCTGACTTGTGATATTGAGGTTTTCCATTGTCTCTTTCTACAAATATAGTCAATTTAGTTCCTGTATGTTCATTCCACCTGGTGAATTCCATGTGTATAGTCACTGTTTATGTTGATGAACATATGTGTTTGCAATGAAAAGGTCATTGGCCCTACAAATTCTATCATGGGATCTCCAGCATCATTTCTGTCACCAAGGTCATATTTTCTGACTACTGAGTCTTATTTTTTATTTCCAAGTTTTGCATTCCATTGACTAGTAATTGCCAGTGCATCTGATTGCATATTCAACCAATTTCAGACTGCAGAAATTGGTAAAAATCTTCCATTTATTCATTTGTGTTCTTAGTGGTGGGTGCATAAATTTGAATAGTAGTCATATTAACTAGACTTCCATGTAGGCATATGGATATGATTCGGTCACTGACAGCATTGTACTTCAGGACAGATCTTGAATGGGTTTTTTGTTGTTATTGTTTTGTTTTTGTTTTTTGGTGATGAATACAAACCCATTTCTCTTTGTCATTCCCAGCATAGTAGATTATATGATTTCCTAATTCAAAGTGGTCAATACCAGTCCATTTTAGCTCACTGATGCCTAGATCTTTAGTGTTTATGTGCTCCACTTCACTTTGATGATTTCTAACTTTCCTATATTCATACTATGTACATTCTATATTCTAGTTATTAATGGATGTTTACAATTGTCCCTTCTCATTTTGAGTCATGTCACATTAGCAAATGGAGGTCCCAGGAGATTTACTCCACTCCAATCATTAAGGTTGACTGTAATTTGAGGAGGCAACTCTTCCTCAGTCATTTCTTGAATGCCTTCCGGCTTTGTAGGCTCATTTTTGTCACTATATTTGACAGTGTTTCTCTGTCATTCATAGGATTTTCCATGGTTAATTGCTTTGGGAGCGAGCTGCTGAACCCTTCTCCCTAGTTTGTCTTAGTCTCAAACCTTAGCTGGAACCTGTCCATCATTGGTAACCCTGCTCATATCTGTAATATCAGTGGCATAGCTTTCAGCATCACAGCAACCTGCAAGTTCCCCACAGTGTGGAAAGCTGACAGAAAAGTAAAGGAACTATTATGTACCCCACTAAATTCTTTAAGTGGCCCTTAGATGAATTATTCATTAGCATTAAATATCAAATGGACAAGCTGACTTTGGGGAGAAACAGTCTGCTCATACAATTTCAAGTTCAAGGGTTTCTGTGTTCTCCCTCAAGAGCTTTGTTCTAAGTTGGTCCTCAAAGGACATTCTAGCATCATGAAATTAGGAATAGCCCAGGGGATCCCAACCTGTGTGTGAGTAATGATATGATCACATCCTGGAGTCTGCATATCTTTTATACAGGAAGTCAGTCTTAGTAATGACACTGGTACTAAAATATTGTTCTTAATTTAATAGCCTTGGAAATAACATTCAGGTCTTGAGTTGAGATTTGTTCCAGTGTATTCAATTTTCAGTTTATATTCTGCCTGCCTGCTGGGGGTTACCTCAGTTGGTAGAGTGCTGCTCTGTACTCTGTGAGGAGCTGGGTTTGATCCTTAGCACAGCAAGAATGGGAGATGGTTGTGGCAGTCCACTCCCGAAACAATTCCAAAATGATCAGCCATTGCAAACCCTGAGGGTAACTATGAGTCAGACATAACTCGACAGCATCTAATAACAATAATGATTCTACCTGATAAGAAATTGTTAAATCCTTCTAGGAAATTAACAATAAATAAAACCTCATGTAAGAAATGAAAGACCAAAACACACTATGATACAGACTGGGTAAGATATAAGTAGTGATTGGTGAGATTTGGTCTATTCAGTCTGCTAAGAATTCACTAAGTTACTTTTTATCACACATAGCTCATTCATTGAGAACTTATTAGGTGTCAGCAGGTACTATGTAAAATATTTCACACTGATTAACCCACTTAATTCACATAATATTCTTAGGAAAATGGATTCCTACCACCATTTTCAGATAAGAAAATTGATGTCCAAAAAGACTAAGTAATATCCTCTAAATCATATAGTATTTTAGAGCCAAAAATAAAGGCCTAAGAGGTGATCTGGTTCAAATTCTATGGGTAAGTAGATATTTGAAAGACAGCTATCCAGACTCCCTTTAGATACTTATGCTTCAGAAGATGAGGTTTTTCTGCTTAGAAAAGTGTTCTTTTCTGCTTAAAGTGTTCTTTCCTCCATTTAAGTTTGCCAAAAATGTCATTCCTTTAAATTTTGTTATTTGGTTGCTTTAATTCTGAACTCCAGAGACTTTGTGTTTTTGAAGAGAGATTACTCTACTCTTATCTGACATGGCATCAGAGTTAGTGACCTGATCTGGTATTAAGTCATCCTCCACAATCCCAATGCTTCATCTCCAGCTTCTCTGTAACATACAGTGGCATTCCAGTATCTCTACATAAAGAGAAGGGTATAGTGTATATCTAATGTTCCAAATTTTTTATTGGCTATCCAAGGGACTAGTTTTTGTGTAGTCAATTTGTGGTGCTAATAAGGCCTAGCAAACTAGTATATTCTAAATGTCTGTGGGTCTCTTTGAACAAAAAATTACTGGGCTGCTACTGCAGTGGATCTATACTACAATAGACAGATACTGGAGGGAGAGAGTCCAAGCTTCTCTAATCATCATCATCATCATCATCATCATCATCATCATCATCATCCTACAAATTCTCCTACTTAAAAATCTATACACAGAAGCCCAAAGAAGCTACATAAACAGAAAAAGTTGGAGACCCCCAGAATCTTTAAAGAGGCTGACTGGTCAAAATCTTTCCTTACATGAAGCTGGTCTGTAAAGACCGTTGGTGAGAGGTAGTTGTTAAAAAAAAAAAAGTACCAACACAAATGTACAAGGAATATGGAAAACAAGAAAATAATCTAACCAAAGAAATAAAATAAATCTCTAGAAATGAACCTCAAAGAAACTAGAATATGTGACAGGATTGTTAAAAATAATCTTTGTAAAGGACAATGAGCTCAGTAAATCAATATTTGAGTAAAACAGAATTTCAACAAAGAGAAAATATAAGTACTAAACAAATTTTGAAACTAAAGAATGTAATAGCTGAATTGAAAATTTTATTAATGCTATTCAATAGCAGACTTTCTCAATTTAAAAAAGCAATCAGGAAAGTTGAGGACAGGTCATAAAAATTATCAAGTTAGAGAAGCAAAAAGAAAAAAGAAAAAGAATTTAAAAACCTTTAGGATATAGAGGACAGAATCAAGATGACCAATGTATGTACGATGGAATTGAAGGAATGAAAACAGAAAGAGAAAAAAGAAGCCCGAACTTCCTAAAGCTGGCCAAGGAAATGGTCATCCATATTAAAAAAACTTCAAATCAGAGGAACTCAAATAAGTCCATACCAAGACACATTATACTCAAACCATCAAAAGCTAAAGACAAAGATGAAATTTTGAAAGTATTTGGGGATATAGTTCAGTGGTAGGCCACTTATCAAAAATGTTCAAGGCCCTGGGTATGACCCCAGATATCACAAAATGTATGAGTGAATAAATAAGTAAATAGTAAAAATTCAGGATTACATTCCTGTAATCCCAACAACTCAGGAGGCAGAGACAGGAGTATTGAGAATTTGAGGCCAGGGGCAGCCTGTGTAACTCAGCTATGTCTTGTTTAAAAAAAAAAAAAAAGAGTCCTCTAGGACTATCAGTAGATTTTTCGATAGAAATATTGCAGGCCAAAAGGGAATGGGATGATAATGGCTAACCAAGAATCTTGTATCTGACAAAACTGTCCTTCAAAAATGAAGGAGATATGAAGACTTTTCCAAACAAAAGCTGAGAGAGCTTATTACCATTAGATCTTCCTAAAAGAATCATTCAAGTTGACATGAAAACATTCCAAACAGAAACATGAAAATATGCAAGCATATAGTTCATTGGTAAAAGTATAGAAAAATACAGAATACTATAACATTGTAATGCTGGTATGTAAATTGCTTTTAACTCATGCATGGGAATTAAAATGGAAAAGCATAAAAATAACAAATACATTTATGGATACATTAAAATATAAAGAGATGTAATTTGAAACACTAACAACATAAGGTATATAGGTCAGAGAGAAGTAGAATAGTTTTTGTATGTGATTGAAGTTCAGTTACTATCAGCTGCTTCATACAAGCCTCATGATACCCATAAAATACTTACAGATGATATGCACAAATAAAAAAGGAAAAGACGGGGATGGAACTATAATTCAGTGGTAGAGAACTTGCTTAGTGTGTGTGATGCCTTGGATTTGATTCTAGAACAAAGCGGGGAGAGGAAGAAGAAAAGAAAAAGGAAAAAATAGAAAATGAGAAAGGGATCAAAGCATGCTATTGTAAAACATCAACAAAACACAAAGGAAGACAGCAAGAGTGGAAAAGAGATAAAGGAGCTAAAAGAAAGTAAACCACAAAATTGGCAGTAGTAAATATTTCTCTTTAAAATAACTTTAAATGTATTAAACTCCTCAGTCAAAAGACATAGAGTGATTAAATGAATTTTTCAAAATTCAACTATATGTTGTACATAAGAGAATCATTTTAGGTTTAAGAATATACACAGGCTGAAAGTGAAATAAGGGAAAAAGATATTTGGGGCAAATGTCAACCAAAAGAGAGTAGGTATGATCACTTATATCTGATAAATTAGACTTTAATTCAAAAGCTGACATAGAGGAAAGAACATTATATAATCATAAAAGTGTTAAATCACCAGGAAAATATAAAAATTATAAATATATTTGCACCCAACATCAGAGTACCTAAAGACTGAAGAGAGAAAGAGCTTACAGTAATAGTACTGGTTGAGTATTCCTTATCTGAAATGCTTGGACATAAAAGTATTTCAGAATGCATGTTTTTGGATTTGAGGATATTTGAATAGATTTTACTGACTGAGAATCTCTAATCTGAAAATATGAAATCCAAAATGCTCTGAAATCTGAAATTTTTTGAACATCAGGTTGGCACTCAAAAAATTACAATTTTTTTGTAGTATTTCTAATTTCAGATTTTCAGACTAGGGATTCTCAACCTATAAGTGATTTCATATCCCATTTCAATAATGGATAGGTCATACAGATAAAAAATTAATTAGGAAACATTGGACATGAACTATACTTTAGACAAAATGGACTTAAAAGACATGTATAAAACACTCCACTTAGGAACAGGAGAGTGCATATTCTTCTCAAGCACACATGGAAAGTTCTCTGAGATAGATCCCATATTAGGTCACAATGTAAGTCTTATAAAATTTTTTTAAATTAAGAAGATTAAAATCATAGAAAATATGTTATGTGA
>VMDO01011976.1:18714-64406 GCA_007922755.1 Pedetes capensis | reverse complement strand
AAGTACAACCAGAGTGCTCCTTGGAAGCAAAAATGGCCAGACTGCGTCTTACATATTTCGGACATGTAGTCAGGAGAGAACAATCCCTGGAGAAGGACATCATGTTTGGAAGAGTGGCAGGTCAACGCAAAAGAGGAAAACCCTTCACCAGATGGATTGACACAGTGTCTGCAACAATGGGCTTAAACATAAATAAGATTGTTTGCCTGGCACAGAATTGGCAAGTGTTTCGATCTGCTATACATAGGGTCGCTATGAGTCGGACTCGACTCGACGGCACCTAACAACAACAACAACAACAATCCTCCTGTTCCTTCCTTTTGGAATGGGAACGTTTACACTGTGCCATTGTATGTTAGAAGTATGTGGCATGCTTTATTTTATAAAGGCTCACAGCTAAAAGTTTGCTTTCAATCTCAGAAGAGACTTCGAATTTTGAACTTTTGAACATTGTTGGAACTGCTAAGACTTTGATGACTCGTGCAGGTGAACTAAATACATTTTGCATTATGAGATAGTCATGATCCTTTGGAGGCAAGAGGCAGAGTATTATGATTTGAATATAAAATGTCCCTCACAGACTCACGTTTGAATGATCAGAGCATAGCTGGTAGTGGTATTTTAGGAAACTGTGGAGCCTTTAGGAGACGGGTTCTAACTGGAGGAAATGGGTCACTGGAGCGGTCCTTTGAAGGTTATAGTCAGCTACTGCTTCCTGTTGTACTCTTCACTTCCTGGTCAGCCATGATATGGACAGCTGTCTTTTGCCATATGCTCTTGCTGCCTGATCCACCACATCTTCCCCACCATTATGGACTGAAACCCTCTAAAACCATGAGCCACAATAAATCCTGCCTCCCTTAAGTTTCTTTCAGATATTTGGTCACAGTGACATAAAAGTAACTAATACATAAGACATCATCTCTATGCAAGCTCTTGAGATGCATCTCTAATAGTTATTGCCTCCATTAGTATTGCCAGTGGCTTTTTAGTGGTACAATATGCAATAACATCTCCAGATCTCATAGTTATATGCCGGTGGAAATATCTCCTCTGCTGTCAAGTGGGCCCTTTGGTCTGGGATGATGTTATCATCAAATATTCAATGTACTCTCAGATCCTCTTGCTGGATAATGTCCAGAAAAGTGGGAAGAACAGCCTGTACTTGGAGTATGTGTCAATTCCAGTCACAGCAAATCACTGTGTCTTCCATGACAGAAGAGATTCAAGTGTTCTTATTGCTACCAAGTGCAAGCTATCATTGGATTCCCAGTGGCTGGTTGATCTCCTTGAAGAATGATACATTATTAACAGTTTGCAACTGGTGTTTGTTGCTAGCAGGCTGGGCATTTTGCAGCCATAGAAGTCTGATGAGCAAGGGGCTGGGCATGGTGGTGCACGCCTGTAATCCCAGCGGCTCGGGAGGCGGAGGCGGGAGGATTGCAAGTTCGAGACCAGAGGCAGTCTGCGTAACTTAGCGAGACCCTGTCTCAAAAAGTAAAAAAATGGACTGAAGTGCAGCTCAGTGGTCCAGCACTTGCAGAGCATGCAGGTGCGAGGCCCTGGGTTCAACCCCAGTAAAAAAAAAAAAAAAAAAGAAGTCTGATGAGCAGGAGATCATGCTATTGGAACTACACATACCTTACATCCCCACCATTGTGGCTACTCTTTCAAGTACCCATGCGTAGGGGCAGCAATTGACCAAGCTAGTTAATATTAACTAATGAAGTCATTCTATCTTTGTGGTTACCACTGATCTTTCTGCTCTTGATATATTCTGGTGGATGCTAACATATGATACAAAGACCTTCAAACTGCATGCCAACTCCTTTAGGACCTACAATACACCTCTTTCCCAGATCTTCTTTCCCTGATCTTTGAATCTTCTAGTCCCCTGGATGACCAATCAAGATTTCTTGTATTGTCATTGCAACACCAGCTTCAATCAGTTTAGAACCTGAGTCACCCTTTAATTAAACCACCTACAGCAGCAGAGGTACCAAGGAGGAGGGAATTCCATACTGGGTATTAGAAGAGGAAGTTGATAAGTATCACTTGTGTCATCAAGACCAGCAGCATCAGGAGCTATAGCTTATACCACTAAGCTTCCTTGTATAAGCTTTTCTAAGAAAAGAAAACAACCAGAAGCTTGGAGGGTGCCTTGAAGATGGTATGAACCATCTACATGAGGCAAGTGGATCCAAGTAACACAAAGAATAGATCCTAGTGGCTCAAAACCAAAGCATGCATTTCCCCAGCCTCTGGAAATGCATGTACTGTATACTCATGTACTGTATACTCATGACTGTGTTCTCCTTGGGGAATTGCACTTGGATAAAGGAATCTGCTCTAGCCAAGGTTATACTCCTTCCCCAGCTGAATGATATAAGAGTACAATAGCTTCTCTCTTTAGTTTCACCTTTGAAAAGTCATCTGAACTGCAGAGCTCCTCCTGTTATTGATTGAGACTGGTGTTGCAACCGTATAACTGCTCAATTTTCCCTCTGCCAGTTCTATTTTCCTTACTCTTTTACAGGTGTCATTCCCAAATGCATTCTGCAATAAACCTTCTATGTAGAGCTATTAGACTCTTGAAGTCCATTCCCCAGGGCACCCTACCAATGACAAATCTAGGCTGTCTGACAAAGTCCTCTTTTGAGATTGTCTATTCCCCATCTATAAACTCTTCTTTCTAATCGTAATGTACAAGATGGTAAATTTCTGAAAACCAAAGCCACTTGGCCCAGGTCTGTCTTTTATAAACTGCTTTCATACTCAATCCTTCTGAGGCTAAGGAATTAAAATTCAGTGTTACTATTACTCAAAGGGCCCCAAAGTGCCTCAAGTTGATTCAGTAAGACAACTTTTAAGTTCAATGGCCCAAACAAACAAACAAAGCACCTCAAAGATGCCTAAGAGATTGGCCACTGGACAGAAGAAACATCTCATACATCAAGAATATAAACAAGAATATTTTAAAAACTGGCAAACTTTATAATGACAGAGCCCTAAACATCCACAAAGTAGTCAAACAGAATCATTATAAATAGGACCTGACCAGAAAGGACTGGCCACAATATCAATACAAAGCCAAAATTACTGATGAATAAGAATATGGAATGACTGGTCTAAATGGCTTCAAGTAACAGAAGAGAAGAATTAGGAATCTTCTTGGAACAAATTCAAACACAAAAATCAACACAAAGTATCAGTCTGTTTGTTGGACTGACTTCTGACTTGTCTTTCTTCACCACTAAGAACAATATTTATCCCTTCACATTGCCAAGCTGACAATGGAAGGATCAGACTATAGGAGTAAACTGAGAAAAAAAGAGGGAAATAAACTTTAAAATATTTAATTTCTTTTGTTCTTTATCCTTTCTTTTCTACTTGGGAGGAACTTATATGATCTTCCTATTAACTTTACTACTAAACAGATAAATATTTTCTGATGCTTCTAACTTTAAAGAGATGTCTTTTGACATTCTTTTATAGGATATATTGAATATATAGCTCAATGACATTTTACATCTGTACACTGTCATGTAGCTATCAACCAGATCAAACATAGAGCATTTCATCATGCCTCTTTCCAAGCAACAGCACAACTTTCCCATCAACTGAAGGTAGCAAATTTCTCTTATTCCCACAGCCTAAATATCAATGCTTCTTTTAAAGAGAGGCAAAAATATTGAGGGAAAATATTGAAGAGAATAAACATTAAAGAGAAGAAAAACATTGTTCCCAAGAGTTTGTCTCCTTACCATGGTTTGGGGTATAACAAGAAAAAGGGACTAGAAAGGGTTGGAGAATAAAGTATCAGATACCCTCCTATGGAAGGAAACCTAGGAAAAACTTCCATTCCTCTTGCTGAATGTACAGCTGAATCTATTGCAAAAAAACCTAGCTCATTTCAGTTCTCAAAGTATAGTCCTATTACATTAAATTTTCAACAAACCATCTTGCTATATTATATTTTATTCCTGCCCAACAAAAAGAAACACATCCAGAGATAAACAATTGACAAAGAAAATCCAAAAGAGAAACTTGAGCTTTGTAAA
This sequence comes from Pedetes capensis, assembly GCA_007922755.1. Classification (NCBI taxonomy): domain Eukaryota; kingdom Metazoa; phylum Chordata; class Mammalia; order Rodentia; family Pedetidae; genus Pedetes; species Pedetes capensis. Next base: position 60,345 of record VMDO01011976.1, on the reverse strand, counting down.
AGAAGTAAATATGTCAACAATAGTCAAAGTCTGTGGGCTAGTTGGGGACTTGAACACTACCATATAAGCTAAATAAATTTTCCCTGACTTTGAGCTCATTTTCTGAGTAATTGACCAAAGTTCATGGACAAAAGAAAGCTTCACCTTATCACAAAGCAGATGCCATAGTTACAAGAGGTTGTTGTTGTTGTGTGCCATCGAGTCGTGTCTGACTCATAGTGACCCTTATAGGGTTTTCAATGGCTGATTGCTTCGGGATTGCCTCGGGAGTGGGTTGCCACATCCTTCTCCCGTTATTGTGGTGCTAGGAATCGAACTCGGGACCTCAGAGACTGCAGAACTGCTCTCTACCAACTGAGCTAAATCCCAGCCCAGTTACAAGAGATAAGAGATTAGAATCTGAACACACAACTTGAATCATCTCCCAGTGTGGTCGGGAAAGAGAGAGAGAGAAGGAAAAGGATGTACAGGTAGTGAGGAGTTGAGTGACACCCTTTTAGGGAAATTTGTGGTAACTTCCGTATTAGAAGGAAACATACTTATATTTAATATTTGTCTTTTTTTTCTCAAAGATGTAAAATATCCTCCTACCCATTTTCTAACAGAGTGGTGCACTCAAATATAACTGGGAAAGTCCAACACTTCTCTGTCTTTCTCAGTCTCTGTGACACTCTGTCCAATTTTCTTTCCTCAAACCTCAGGGCCTGTAGCCGTAGCACTGTGTCATCCAATCCCATCAGATCTCAGAAGCTAAGCAGGGTGGGGCCTGGTTAGTACTTGGATGAGAGGTCGGCCTGGGAATACCAGACTTTAGGCTTGGGAGAAGGACCTGGCAACCCACTCCCAAAAATCAATCCACCATTGAAAACCCTATGAATAGCAGAGAAGCACTAACAATAGTGTTTTGCTTATTGTATGTAGGGTCACTATGAGTCAGACACCAACTTGATGGCACCTAACAACAACGACGACCATAAATCTCAGGTGTACATGGGTAAGAAAATATTATCTTCTACCCTAAATGAAATAACTGGTACCCTGATAATAAATTTTTCAAACACTTTCCCTTTTACTTCCAAGCCAGAGTACTCTTTCCAGATTCATTTTGCTTTTTAACTAGTATTTCAATTATTTTGTCCTTTATATTCTCCTTTCTGGCTGGGATTTAGTTCAGTTGTGCAGTCTCGGAGGTCCTGGGTTCAATTCCCAGCACCACAAAAATGGGAGCGGACATGGCAATCCACTCCGGAGGCAATCCCGAAACAATCAGCCATTGAAAACCCTATGAGAGTCGCTAAGAGTCAGACACGACTCAACGGCACCTAACAACAACAACTCTCCTCTCAGAATTTGGAATGTTTTCTTTCAGAGAAAATGGGAAGGCCCCTATATATATTTTCCTCACATTTTCCATTTTTCTTTTGTTGTACGTTGGGTCCTCCAAGAAGCAGACTCTGGTTTGGAATTTAGTGTCCTGTATGTTTCTTAGATGGGGCTGGGATTTAGCTCAGTTGGTAGAACATTGCGCTGAAGTCTCTGAGGTCCCGAGTTCAATTCCCAGCACCACAAAAGTGGGAGAAGGACCTGGCAATCCACTCCTAAGGCAATCCTGAAAAAAACAGGCTGGCATTGAAAACCCTATGAGGGTCACTATGAGTCAGATACCGACTGGACGGCACCTAACAACAACAACAACAGTGTTTCTTAGGGAGTGTCCTGAGGATCAGCACAAGTAGAAGGAAGGTAGAGGAAGCTGGAGTGGGCAGAGGGAGAAGCCAAAGCACAACCCCAGCCCCCAAACCACAGTCAAGTGGAGTTCTAGAGGGAACTTAGGACCTGGAAAGTTATCCCATGATAGGCTGAAATGGCTAGGCCTTATACTCACGCCTTGGTTAGTTATTAAGTGTAGGTCACTCATATTGGTCAGAGTTCTCCTCAGAAACTGAGCCAACAGACTGCATATGTGCATCTATACCATTTGTATCATCCATACCATATCATCTGTATGTGTATATACACAAACACATATACAAACACACACACATATGTATATACAGTTGATTGTGGGTTCTGGCAGGTCCAAAACCTGTAGAGCAGGCAGTAGGCTGTAGACCCAGGGAAGAACTGCAGTTCAAGTCCAAAGATGGTTTGCAGGAAAAATTAGACTTTCTTCCAGAAAGGACAATCTTTTTCTTTAAGTGATTGGATGAGGCCTACGTATAGTAGGGAAAATAATCTAATAACTAAAAGTCGACTGATTTAAAGGGCTGAGATTTAGCTCAGTTGGTAGAGCATCGCTCTGCAGTCTCTGAAGACCCAAGTTCAATTCCCAGCACTGCAAAAATGGGAGAAGGATGTGGCAATCCACTCCTGAGGCAATCCTGAAACAGCCAACAAAAACCCTATGAGAGTCACCATGAGTCAGACACAACTCGATGGCACCTAACAACAACTGAGTTAAATGTTAATCTCATCTAAAAAAATACCCTCAAGAAACATCTAGAATTATATTGGACCATATATCTGGTTACCATAGTCTAGGCAAGTTGGTGCATAAAAATTAAGCATCACACTACCCTAGAAAGCCTGCAGCTGTAGCCCTGCGGCATCTGATCCCATCAGATCTCGGAAGCTAAGCAGGGTCAGGCTTGGTTAGTACTTGGATGGGAAACCACGTGGGAACACCAGGTGCTGCAGGCCTGGGAGATGGACCTGGCAACCCACTCCCAAAAATCAATCCACCATTGAAACCCTATGAACAGCAGAGAAGCACTGACAATAGTGTTGTGCCTGTTGTACATAAGATCACTATGAGTCAGGTACCCGCTCGACGGCACCTAACAACAACAACAACAAGCTTAATAATTGTATTCATCAATTAAATTTATAATTAAAAAGCATATTCAATATTATGTTTCCAAACAAATATTAATAAATATATATTAAAATATAGATCATTTGGAAGCTCTATTTCAGTCTTTTGGGGAGCTTCTATAATGATTTCCATAGTGGTTGGACTAATTTGTATTCCCACCAGCAATGAGTAAGAATTCCTTCTGCCTTTCGCATCCTCACCAGCATTTGTTGTTGTTTGTTTTCTTGATGCTAGCAATTCTGACCATGGTGAGATGAAATTTCAATGTTGTTTTTATTTGCATTTCCCTAATGGCTAAGGATGTTGAACATTTTTTCATGTATTTATTTGTACTCTTTCATTTGAAAAAACTCTGTTAGTTTCCATTGCCCATTTAATGGATGGAACTGAAAAATCATCATGTTAAATGAAATAGAGCAGACTCAGAAAGACAAATATCACGTTTTTACTCATATATGGAAGCTGAGTGAGTGGGGATAAGAGAAGAGGGACTTGAAGCTAAAAGGGGAAATTAAGGGGATATAGAAAGACAATAGGAAAGGTGAGAAGGAAATGAAGGGTATTAAAGAATAATACTTTAAATATGCTCAAAGTACAACACATGCATATATGGAAATGTCATAATAAAACTTCTTTGTACAGTTATTATAAGCTAATAAAAAAATTTTTAAGTGAGTGATTGTTATAGCTTAAATCTAAAATGTTCCCCAAAGGCCATGCGTTTGAATGCTTGTTCCCCAGCTGGTGGCTAGAATATACTAGAGAGTATTATTTAAGAATAACTTGTCAGTTTTCAAAACAGAAATACAAATCCACAGAGAACTGTTTCTACCTCCCTCACTGTCTGTTTCTCTCCAAGTCCTAACAGGCATTATACCAGACATGAGAGACCAACCCAGAAGCTGAGTAGATAAGGGCTAACTGGAGTGGAATGATGATCACTTGGGATGTGCTTCCCTAGTTCCCCCATCTGCTAGAACTGATACTTAGCAAGATTCACTTATCCTCCAGTCTCAGCTAATGAAATTTGAATGGAAGTGATTCTTCTCCCTCCTTTGTCAAGTTGGTTGGCTTTGGAATGACCATTGATGCAGAAAAATCCAATGAACTATATTCTGAAGTTTCTGAGGAAAAAGGAGGAAGACTCAGGGTGGTCAAATGTGAGATTTCTGTAGAAACCCTGAGGATGAAATGGGTGGTGAAGATGAGCCTTGTAGGAAACATTTGAGGCTCTAGATAAAAGATGTTTAAAGATAGTCTTTGCTCTGAATTTTTTGGTTATGTAAGTCTGAATTTTCTCAGGTTATTTTTTGGTATTTTTTATGAGGTAATTCATACAAACAAAAAAGAACCTAAAATACTGTATATGTGAGTTTTGAAGACAATTATAAAACAATCACAACGTCATGGTTTGAATATAAAATGTCCCACTAAGGTCATGTGGTTTCACATTCACTCCCCAGCTGGTGGCACTGTTCTGGGAGGTTATGAAAGTTTGGAGGTAGAATTCTTTCTTTATGGAAGTAGCACCCTGGGAGCTATTCTATCATGAAGTTTCATACATGTTGTATCATATGTCAGAATTTCCTTCCCTTTTAAGGCCAAACAATATCCTTTTGTATTTATGCACCACATTTTGTTTATGCATTTATCGTTCCTTGGACACTTGTATGGCTTCCACATTTCAGCTCTTGTGAACAATGCTGCTATGAACATGGATGCACAAAGATCTCTTTGAGATCCTTCTTATCATTTGTTTGGGTAGATGTAGAAGAGTGGAGTTGCTAGATCATATAGTAATCTTATTTTTAATTTTTTGAGGAACTGATGTCTTTTCCACAATGGCTATGCCATTTTGCATTCCCACCAACAGGGCACAAATGCTACAGCTTCTCTACATCTTTAACAAAACCTGTTATTTTCTCATTTTGGTTTATTTTTTATTTTGGTTTCTTGTTCTTGATATTAGTTATCCTAATGGGTGTGAGCCTGCAGCTGTAGCCCTGTGGCATCTGATCCCGTCAGATCTCAGAAGCTAAGCAGGGGCAGGCCTGGTTAGTACCTGGGTGGGAGACCACCTGGGAACACCAGAAGCTGTAGGCTTGGGAAAAGGACCTGGCAACTCCCTCCCAAAAATCAATCTGCCATTGAAAACCCTATGAACAACAGAGAAGCACTGACAATAGTGTTTCCCCTGTTGTACAGAGGGTCTCTATGAGTCGGATACCGACTCGACAGCACCTAACAACAACAACAACAACGGGTGTGAGGGCTGGGGTTTAGCTCTCTGAGGACACAGGTTCAATCCCCAGCACCACAAAAATGGGAGAAGGATGTGGCAATCCACTCCCCAAGCAATCCCCAAACAGTCAGAAACTGAAAACCCTGTGAAGGTTGCTATGAGTCGGACCTGACTCCATGCCATCTAATAACAACAAAGAGTGTGAAGTGGTATCTCAGTGTAGTTTCAATTTGCACTTCCCTAAGGATTAATGATGCTGAGTATCTTTTCATATGCTTACTGGCCATTTGTATATCTTATTGAGAGAAAAGAATCCCTCTTCTCATTTTTTAACTAGGTCATGGTTTTGATGAGGCTGAGTTTTAGGAGTTCTTTATATAGTCTGGGTATTAATCTCCTACCAAATATATGAACTACAAGTATTTTCTCTCATTCTGTGGGTTACATTTTGACTCTGTTGGTACTACTCATAAATCTTTCAACATTTTATCATGACAAATGATGAATTCTATGGAAGTATTTTTGTATTGAAATTATCATACAATTTTTCTCCTTTAATCTGTTAACATAAAAAATCACATTAGTATTCTGCTTTCCCAATCTGATTTTCCTAAAAAGCAAAGTGTGAGACAGAATATTATGTGCAGATAAATACTTGGGAAGTTACTCAAAAAGCAGGAGTGAGGAGCAGCAAAATCAAATAGAGAAAGGAAACCTGTACATGGAGGCATTATCAAGTTCACTATCTCTAAAAGTAATTGATGTTCAATCCCATTGGACATTGTGAGAAGCCCTATGAATTTGCATCTCAGAAATTACCACCTATGGGTTGAAAATAAGAAACATTTTTCTATTAGGTCTACATTGCCACCCGTAAGTACTTGTGCCCTGTTGGGAAAAAAATGACACCCTAATTATTATCTCCCTCATATTTTCATGTTGCAAAGACATAAATGCCAGTAGGTTCCCATAAGCATCTCATGTTGAGATGTCAAAATATCAGGAAGCATCCATTGCTGAGGTGAGGCACTGCCAGATTATAGCTATACAAATATGGTTTATGCCACTATGGTACTGGTCTGCCTAATGATTGAAGCAAAAGTTAAGACAAAGAGGGTTTGAAGCAGTGCACAAAATAGGTCTGACAAAAATGTTGAATCAATAGTGTCTTAAACCTCATTTTATCATTATGTATTTATCTTTCCATAGATTTCTGTTCACTTATACAGTGGTACCTTGGCACTTGAATTACTGTATGCTCAAATATTTTGGTCTTCAATCAATACTTTCCAGAGAATTCTGGTTCAGTGATCAACCACTTGCACTCTACCACTGTGCTAAAATCAGTAGGAAATACCACAATTACCCATTATGTTTCTGGGTAAAACGAAGGTGAAAGTGTCACTTTGCACATGAATTTCAAGCAGTAAAGCCTTGTCTGGTGCTCTGTTCACAATCTCATGTTTTTAAAAATACATATGTAGCCTGCGGCCTGCAGCGGTAGCCCTGTGGCATCCAATCCCGTCAGATCTCGGAAGCTAAGCAGGGTCAGGCCTGGTTAGTACCTGGATGGGAGACTGCTTGGGATCACCAGAAGCTGTAGGCTTGGGAAAAGGACCTGGCAACCGCCTCCCAAAAATCAATCTGAAAACCCTATGAACAGCAGAGAAGCACTGACAATAGTGTTTCCCCTGTTGTACAGAGGGTCGTTATGAGTCGGATGCCGACTCGATGGCACCTAACAACAACAACAACATGTAGCCTGCAGCTGTACCACTCAAGCATCCAATCACATCAGATCTTGGAAGTTAAGCAAGGTTGGGCCTGGTTAGTATTTGGATGGGAGACTGCCTAGGAACACCAGGTGCAGAAAGGACCTGGCAGCCCACTCCCAAAACAATTAGTTATTGAAAACTCTATGAATAGCACAGAAGCACTGATGATAGTGCTGAGCATGGAATAGGGTTAAGTAGTGTTTCATATGTTGTACATAGGGTTGCTATGAGTTGGACCCAACTTGATGGCATCTAACAACAACAACATATATATGTGTGTATAGTCATCATGGCACCCAAGAAAAGAAAAGTGAAAAAAGAAAAGTGAAAGAAAGAGGAAAACAGTAAGAACAACAACTGAATTAAAGAAAGAACTTATTTCTAAGTATGTGAGTGGCATACACATGTCTGAAAAGTGCTGGAACCAATAAATTGTTGTTGTGGTTAGGTGCCATGGAGTCTGAACCAATTAATAGATTTACATTATTTCTTATGAGAAAAATTGCTTGGCACTCAAGCTGATAGACACTCTACCAGCCTTCCAGAATGAATTATGGTAAAAGGCCAAGGTATCACTCTATTATGTTCATGAATGTGCATAATTACAAATTATTATGTAATTTTTTCCTCAATAGGTAGTATCAAGGTTATTCTAACAGTATAAAATTAATTGAGAAGAGTATCACATTTTTCAGTTCTTTGAAACAATCTCCCGAAACAATCACAAAACAATCAGCCATTGAAAATCCTATGAACAGCAGAGAAGCACTAACAACGCCAGGCATGGCACGGTGTCAGGGGGTGTTTTGTTCTGTTGTACATAGGATCATGTGAGTCAGACCTGCTCAACAGCACCTAACAACAAGAATATAAACTATGCAATTATCAAATAAGGATTATTGATGCTTCCATCTCAATCTCCTTAAACATTTTACAAAACAGAACAAAAAAATTTGATTCATGTGTAGAGATAATTGTACATATTTATGAGATATGACACGATTGTTTAAATTTCATACAGTATGGTGAGATTCATTATGGGATTTTCATAGAATTGCAACCTGTATTTTGCACTAGTTCTCTCCCTCTTTACCGCCATATGTTGCTTATCCTCCTGCTCATGATTTTCCCATACCCCTCCCCCTCCCACTTGTCCTCTCCCACTTCATGATGGGTTCCCTTGTATTTTCTAATCCCAGATATATTCAATTGTATATATATATATATATATATATATATATATATATATATAGAGAGAGAGAGAGAGAGAGAGAGAGAGAGAGGTAGATCTAGCTCTCACATATAAGTGAGAACATGTGATATTTCTCTTTTGAGGTCTGGGTTATTTTGCTTAAAATGACAATTGCCAGTTCCACTAATTTTGATGTAAATGCTAAATAATATTCCATTGGGAATACGTATCACATTTTTAATCCAATCATCTATTGTTAGGCATCTGGGTTGACTACATATCTTTGCAATTATGAAGAGAACTGCAATAAACACGGAAGTGCAGGTGTCCCTGTGGTACAATGACTTGTCTTCCTTGGGTAAATGCCTGTTGCTAGGTGCCATCGAGTTGTGTCCAATGCATAGCAAACCTCATATGGTTTTCAATGGCTGATTGTTTCAGGATTGCCTTGAGAGTGAATTGTCACATCCTTCTCCCATTTTTGTGGTGCTGGGAATCAAACCCAGGACCTCAGAGACTGCAGAACAGTACTCTACCAACTGAGCTAAATCCCAGCGGTTATATGCCTAGGAGTGGTATATCTGGATCATATGGAAAACCTACTTTTAGTTTTCTGAGGAATTTCCATATTGATTTCCATAATGGCTGAACTAATTCACAGTCTCACCAGCCATATAATGGGAATCTTTTCGCCCACATCCTCACCAGCATTTGTTGTTGTTTGTTTTGTTAATTCTAGCCATTCCAACTGGGGTAAGATGGAATCTCAGTGTAGTTTTGATTTGTATTTCCCTAATAGCTAAAAATATTGAACACTTTTTCATAGGTTTACTGGCCATTTATATTTCTTCTTTTGTGAACTCTCTGTTTCTTTCAATTGCCCACTTATTTGTTGGATTTTTTTGTTACTTTGGTGTTTAACTTTTTGAGTTCTTTATATGTCCTAGATATTAATACTCTGTCAGATATGTAGAAAGCAAAGATTTTCTCCTATTCTGTGGTCTCTCCCTTTAATCTACTAATTGTTTCCTTTGCTGTGCAAAAGCTTTTTAATTTGTGTAATCCTAGAAGAAGTGCAACCAGAGTGCTCCTTGGAAGCAAGGATGGCTAGACTGTTTCTTACGTAATTTGGACATGTATTCAGGAAGGACCAATCAAGTTTGTGAGAGTGGCAAGTCAATGAAAAAAAGGAAAACCCCCCATTAGATGGATTGACACAGTGTCGGCAACAATGGGCTTACAGACCCTCAAGACTATGGACCAGATTCAATTATTTATTATTCAGAAAATGAATATCTATTTACTAAATGTGTCTTGTACAATCACTAAAAATACAACGACATACAAAAGCAACCGAATCCCTGTCCTCATATAGCTCACATACAAATAAGTAACACAGACATCAATGAAATAAACACAGAGGAATCATATGCATAGTAATGGTGCTATGAATGTGTCTTATAAATATTGAGAAGAGTCCTATCAAATAAGTTAGGAGAGGCTTCTAAGACTTCAATAATTGGAGTTTGTTAGCTTCTATGGAAAGCATGTTATTTGAACTTTTAAAAAATTAAAATTATGGGAAAGTTTTTAAATTCTAAATTATTTATTGAAAACAAAGACTATTCATGAACATGAAGATTTCTAGGATGGTTAATTTGCAGTCAGTCAAGGACATTTTTTAAATCCCTGTCAATGCCATTAAACACATTAACCACAGAGTCATGCCTAACTTTAAGAATATATTATATATGTGATTTTAGAGTCTCTTTTAGACAAAGTATAGTGGCCATGAATTATTTGCCAGTTAAGCTTAAGAACTCAGCTTGGTTGGAGAACTCAAGGAACTTCTACTTCCTCATCATGAAACACGGGTGTGTGAAGAGCATTATTGTTTGCATATACTTTTCAGTGAAGTGTTTAAGATTTATGGGTCATATTTTGTGATCATTTCTACTGTTTTTTGACTACATTCACCATTTTCAGAACTCACAGCAGCAGCTCCAGCTCACTAAATCATGCCTAGACCTCATAATTCACTCTAGCAAGGCACTAACTGAACCCGAACCGTTTTGTGTTTCCAACTGCAAAGCAAGATCTGAGGAGTAGAAAACTTTTAGGATTTGAACCAAAGTAGGGCAGCCCAACGTTTTCAAAAAGTCACCTCGAATTTTCCAATCTCCCAACATATCTATTTCTTTCCACTTCACCTAAATCTATCTCAGTAGAAATTCATTTTGAAGGGAAGCATTTAAAAATAAACATTAAAACTATCATAACTCTGTATTTTCTTCATTATAAACATAAAATGTAATTTTCCTAGAACAAGGCTTAATTCCCAACTGTGAATATTTCATTTAGAAAATATTCATACTACACTTGACACATCGCATACAGTACAATTCCAAAATAAACAACTATGTGATCTTGTCAGCTATCTAAAATTTTAAGTCAGCAAGTCAAGAAAACAATCTGTGTTCACACATCATATTGTATTTAATCACATTAATTTCAGATGAGAATTGATGACTTTGATAGTTAAGCTGCTGCTGATGTTTATTTTTTCAATTTCTTCATTAATGCCATATTTGTATAATCACAGACAAGAATCTGTCAAGGTGCTGAAACACATTTTATTGAAAATAATGTAAATATGTTTGTCAATTATAAAAATATTTGCATTATAAAACTGTTCTTCATATAATTCCAAGAAACTTTTCAAAGCTATTGCTCAATACCTTCTTGAGAATAGATTTCACAGAAGTTTTAGTTATAGGTGAGGGCGATTTGTGTTACCAACAAGGTTTATATAATTCTACTTCATATCAATTAAAAGAAAGGTTTATAAATAAATCACAGAAGAACAAAGATACCATACAAAGAGAAATGTAGCAAACAGGCTTTTCATTTCTTGTCCTTACCTCAGAAGAACACAATAAATGACCAAAATAAACCTCCAGTAACTACCTGTAATTGCCAAAGTTAACCAAGAATGACATTTTCATGGGATAAAACAATACTTTGTGATGTTCTATGTGTGCTTTTATGTCTTTGGCTCATCTACATAAGTCACAGAGATCAATAAAACAGATTTGAAAGTAAAAAGTTTAAATCATCTCCCCATCACCTTTAATCTCCTCGCCTGTTGGCTTCTTTCTCCCTACTTCACCTCCAGTTTTCCTCAGAAAGATCAGAAAGGTATAAAAGGAAACTAAAGGTCTAGCTAGGCTAGAACAATATCTAAAACTCTTAAGTTTTAGATTTATTATTTACTTATTTAGAAAGTAAATTAAATTCAGTGAGTTACCATATTAAACCTTTCTCTTACTGCATTCAACTGTATCTAATTTCACATTCAACTCTATCTAATTGTGCCTGAATCTTTCACCTGACTGGTATTTAGGGCAAAACTATTTCATAGCATTGTATAGAAACAAGGATCAGCCAACTTTCATAAAAACAGATCCATGCTGTTGTTTTTCCCTTCCTTTCCTAAAAAGGATCAAAAATGTGGCCAAGAATACCTACAAATATTTTTGGCTTCACCTTGAAAAGTTCTGAGGCCACAAATTCTCTATCATCTTCTCTACTTGAGCAATGAGTCAGCTTTTATGACTCCCACTAAAAATATAATAACATTGCCAAAGGTTGGTCCCTAAGACTTTACTAAACAAATGTAATTGTACTGAACTCTGATCATGAACCAAGACAATGATAAGCTATCCTCTGCCAGGGTAGGGTTCCAAAGGGCCCTGTAGAAAATGTACCTGAAGATGAAGACAGTGCTATACCATAATGTTGACTAAGAAATCTCACAGGACCCAACCCCAGCTTCTCCCACTTGACAACTGTGCATAGGTGGCAGCACCTGATTGTTTCTTATGCCAACGTATGCTAGCATTGCCCAGGATTGTGTCTGTGTAAATTGTTTATAATAAAACTGCATGGGGCTAGTTAGATGTGGTTTATAACAGCCACATTTGGGAAAAGCTATGAAATAGTCCTCAGGTTGGTTCTCCTCAGGAATGAATAGAAGCCACAGGTGTAGATGTAGGCATGTATGCATTGTTGTGGATCAAGGATAGTGTATTTCATTCCAGAGGGAAGGGTTTTATTTCCAAGTTAAACTGACAATTGGGATGAATGGATGAATAGTGAACACAATGGGCAAGGCTTTTACCAGTGACAATGTGCAGATAGTAATCAAATACTTTTTAACTGCTAAGTACCAGGCACCTCCCTAGGCACTGAGGATATTAAAGACAACAATTCCTTCCCTCATGCAGCTGATGTTTTAGTGTGAAAGATAAACAATAAATAAGAAAATGAATAAGATGTCATATTGTTGTTGTTGTTGTTATGTTGTTGTTGTTAGGTGCTGTCAAGTCGGTATCCAACTCATAGCAACCCTCATAGGGTTTTCAATGGCTGACTGTTTCGGGATTGCCTTGAGAGTTGGCTGCCAGGTCCTTCTCCCATTTTTGCGGTGCTGAGAATCGAACTTGGGACCTCAGAGACTGCAGTGCAGTGCTCTACCAACTGAGCTAAATCCCAGCCTGTTGTTGTTGTTAGGTGCCATCAATTCAGTGTCCCATTCATAGCAACTCTATATATCACAAGAGAAACAGTATGGTTAATGCTTCCATGCCATTCATAGGATTTTCAGTGGCTAATTGTTTTAGGAATGGGCTGCCAGGTCCTTGTCCCCATAGTAAATAGGATCTTGTTTTTGTAAAAATCAAGCTATTAATGTATGGTTTGATGTAAGTTGTTGCAATTCTTAGTGAGTCCTCAAGTAAATTTTGGAATGGACAATTCATGGCTTCTAGAACTGGGTTAAACTTGATTTTCAAAAATACTATCAATAATTGCTGCATTTTTCTTGCCAAGTTACCAAAAGCTCATGTAATCTCTGATGCACCCTTAAGTGACTTTAAACAGCTTCAAGTCACTTCAAATTCAACACGATAATATTCAACTGACCAGCTAGCTGGCAGGTGATGGTACTAACATGACTCATATTATGGATTGTGACATATTTACATTTATTTGAATATCAGAATTTGATACTGTGGTGCCATCCCAGTATGTTGTAAAGAGGCATTAGGTGTCCTATAAACATATGCAATATAGCTTCGGAACTTCAAAACTGGAAATATGCAAGGGGTCACAAAGAAAATAAACTCTGAAAAACAAATGATCTTAAAAGAATTTGTGTGGGGGGCTGCATTACTAGCTGACCTGGGCCTCATGTGGCTCTTGGGCATGCTTATTTCAAACAAAATGAAATCTTGCATTTTATCCTTACAGAATAGGAAGAGAAGAGGAACAGGAAGAAGAGGAAGAAGAAGAGGAAGAAGAAGAGGAAGAAGAAGAGGAAGAAGAAGAGGAAGAAGAAGAAGAAGAAGAAGAAGAAGAAGAAGAAGAAGAAGAAGAAGAAGAAGAGGAGGAGGAGGAGGAGGAGGAGGAAGAGGAGGAAGAGGAAGAGGAAGGAGGAGGACGAGGAGGAGGAGAGGACGAGGAGGAAGGATGATGGTGATGATGATTATGATGCTGATGAAAGGAAGGAAGGAAGAAGGTAAGAAGAAGGAGGAGGAGGAGGAGGAAGAAGAAGAAGAAGAAGAAGAAGAAGAAGAAGAAGAAGAAGAGGAGGAAGATAGTAGTGTTGGAGGAAGAGGAGGAAGAGAAGGATGAAGAGGGAAAACCTAATAGCTAAAGGGAAATCCTAGGAATTTACCTTGTTATTTTGCTTACCAGATGATTCTGATGCAGACAGTACACAGACCATCTCTTAGAAGCACTGTTAATGCTTAGGTTGAGACACAAGGCTCCTGCCTTGTTTAGCACATTCAATATGTGCACACTTTTTGATGGAGGTATCATTTCATAACACTTCAGGGATTGGCCAGAAATCTGCTCACCAGGGAGCATGGTATTGAGATAAAATCTTACTTAAGTGGACTTGGACAAGGGCAATGGAGTGGTACAAGGGCAAAGCAAGTATAGTAGAAAGTTGGTCAATCATTGGCAGCCAGAGGTCCTTGTCAATGCTGAGAACACCAGAATACACAAGTTTTGGGCTTTATTTTCTACATTAAAAGAAAAGAAGTGGTTGTTTCTAAGAAAGCCACCCAAATGCACAACTCAAACTGAAGAATAGATCTGGGATGTGTAGAAAGCAGAGAGTAAGCCAAGGAAGGTAGACAGTAGAAGGTAGGTGAGGTTCAAGGAGTGCAGCCACCCACTGCTTTTCATGACAAGACCTGAGTCTTAACAAGATTTTCAAGCCAAAATCATAAGTGAGAAACTAAGGGAGAGTCTCATAGAACAAATAGGCAGCTAGTCCTTCTTCCAAACTTTAATAATTCCTGAGTCGTCTTCTCTTAGTTTCCCAGCACTGGATATTGATTGGAGGTTTCTGGCTGGGTAGATATATTTAGCCAAGTCAGTAGGCTCAGCTTGTTTATAATTCATAGGTGCACCACATTTTTGTTAAGCATCAAATCATTTTTAAAAGGTTTGCTTACAGCAGATTGCCCAATCAGCATAATTAGTTGAACACCTGTTATGTGTACCACCAAGCTACACCCTAGATGTTACAGTGTGAGACAAAGGAAATAAAGATGTAAACAAACTTGTCCTGTGGTCCACCTGGCACCATCAACATAATTGAGAATGACAAGAGAATATGGTCACGGAAATGTGGAGGTAAATGAAACCTCTCCACTGTATTGTCCTCTTTATAAGACTACTATTCCTGGTCTCCTGCCAGGTCAGCCAGGCAGCACCCATGTGGGTCTCAGGAGCCTCAATAGACTCAGCTGCCAAGAATCAGAAGAAACTTCACTGTTGTTTTCTGAAGTTGCCAATGCCCTAAGACAAAAGTCATTTTCCTTGCAGAAAAGAGAGATAGATTCTCTCTCCTGTCTTGTACTTTACCTTTCAGATACCACAACCATCCTGCTCAAAGATCTCTGAGGGTATTTTTTATGTGAAATCACTTCCCACTTTTGCCTACAACCCACCTTTTCTTCCATATAACTAGGGATCAACAGACAAATCTGAGAAGTTGTTAGGCTAGAATGCTAAGGAAAAATCATTCCTTCCCTCAGGTGACTCAAGACTAGCTACTGGCCAGCCCTATCTAATTCTCTTTTCCTTTAGATGAAGTCTTTCTCTGAAGCCTTCAAGGCCATCCATGTAATAAATTTGGGTATTTGTTGTATTAGTCAGCTTTTCACCACTATAACAAAGTACCTGAGACAAGCTAACTTATGAAGAAAAGAAGTTTAGTTAGCTCACAGTTCCAGAGGTTCAAAGTTCAAGATCAGATAGCACCGTTGGTTCAGCCTCTGATGAAGGTGGTAGATGGCATCATATCATGGCAGGAGAACATGGAGGAGCAAATGGTTATATCTTGAACTAGGAAGCAGAGAGGAGGGAAAAGGCCAGTCTTGCCCTTTTATAACAACCTTCTCATGAGAATGACCGAGGGGGTGCCCCTCCAAGAGCAGCACCCCTAGCAAGACCTAAGCACCTCCCAATAGGCCCACATCTTAAAGGTCTCATCACTTCCCCAAAATGTCACCCTGGGGACCAAGCCTCTAACAGATCCTTTGGGGACACTCAATACACATCCAAGCCTTCGCTGATGTGCTTTTCCAATTAGGTTCAGATGTCTTGACACAAATCATGCACAAGCTGTATCAACCATCCCACACCCCACCAACAACAGCACAAAGAAAAAAAAAAGTGGAGATGTCTACCACTTCGTTTTGCTGTCAACTTCAAAAAAAGGTGTATGGAGTTGGCTAACCACATAATCCATAGAAAGCTGAAGGCAGAGAATAAGAGTCAAGTGGATGAGATGAGTACCATCCCAAAGGCTGTTTGCTCTCTCATTCTTTCAGATGTATTGCTTCCTCCATTCCCTCAGGTTTTCTCACTCTTCATTTGCAGCAGGAGAGCCATAGACTTTGTGTATCAGGTTGTTGAAAGACTTCTACTTTGCCTTTGACATAGTTTCTGTGGTTTCACAGTCAGTCTTTGAACTAAATTTTCACATCAGCAATAAGAGACTGTCCTCTTGAAAAGATAGATCTTCTTTTAAATCACCATAGTAGTTCCCAAACTATTGTACATCAGAATCACCTGGGGCACTTGCTAGAATACAGATTTCTGGGTTCTATCTCCCCAGGCTCTGAAGGAGTAGACCTGAGGGTGGGCCAGAGAATGTTCATTTCTAATCCATTCCCAAGTGATGCTAAGACTTCAGGTCCTGGAACTCCACCTTGAGAGCTACTGCTTTACATCTTTATCCAATTCCTATGGGTTTCTGAGCTGAGTAGTTATTACGGTGAACATACAAATGGCATCAGGAAGCCACCATAAGTCAGATGCTTGGAAGGTGTATGTATTTTCACTTCAGAAAGTGTCTCACCTTAAGGTACAATTTCCTACGGCATGATTTCCACATCCACCAGATTTGGTATATGCCAGAATGGGTGATAAGAATTAGAACAGGATGTTTCTGCAAAATTTTCAGATACCCACCCAGTTACCATATTTTTTCCTCTGTTGAAACAGTGGCTCAAAAAAAAAGAATCTTTAAAATGGTTTTAGTGATGTTTCCATCCAGCTTTACAAACTACAAAGTAATAAACTGCAGGAGAAACTAGACTAAAGTAGCCATAGGTCCCCTTCCCATCTGCAGGATCAAAATGCCTAATTGCACTACCACAACTACAGTTGTTCTTCAGTTCTCATCTTACCTAAGGGGTTGCACAGGGACAGTTGTTGAAAAGAACTACCTATAAAAACACCAAGTTCAGACCTTCTCCATAGGCCATTATAGCAGCCATGACTTTTTAAATAAATTTTAAAATCTTCTTTGTTGTTATTGTTAAGTGCCATCAAGTCGGTATCTGACTCATAGTGACCCTCATAGGGTTTTCAATGGCAGATTGTTTCGGGATTGCCTTGGGAGTGGATTGCTAGGTCCTTCTCCCATTTTTATAGTGCTGGGAATTGAACTCGAGACCTCAGAGACTGCAGTGCAGCGCTCTACCAACTGAGCTAAATCCCAGCAAAATCTTCTTTAGTCTCTGGCTAATTATAACTGTCAGTTGAGATAAACAATAAAACAATAAACAATGCTTATTTTCTGAGCAATAAACATTTATGCTTTGCTTGACTCTAATTAAAACAAACTCTTCATGATGTAAATGTGATTGTTAGTGGTTGGGGCTCAGATCCAATGTAGGAACAATTACAAACTGCTTTACTGTGGAAAATTCACATCCCGACTACTCTAGAGAATAGGCTTAGTGCTTTGACAGCAGGAATCTATACTTTCCTTATTCACCCATCAGGAGAAAGTGATAGTTCAGAGCTGAGAAATGCTGGCATAATGATGTCAAGTATTTGTAAGACCTCACAGAGGTTGGAAAAGAAGAAACCACAAATATGCAGGAACATTCTGCAATCCTTGTACTTGAAGCAGCCATATTCACTGGTACAGGTTTTGTGATGCTATAGATGTTTTTTCAGATGCAGGTTTGAGGTTTTCCAAAAGATTCTTTTTCCTTTCAAGATCCTCCCTGAGACTCTAGTTGAATCAAAGACGTGCAATTTGCTGAACATTCAATGAATATCTTTCTAAGACCTACCATTTGCCAAGCACCTAACACTTAACACACGTGTTAACACTTGTTAACACTTAACTCATATGGTTTTTTTAAAACTCTATTCTCCTTAGATTTTTATCACTAGAAAAGGCATCCTTGGAAAATACAGAACAAGCACTAGACTCCTCACAAACTGTCATCTGGAGCAAATCAACCAACCCATGGTTTCCAGTCTCTTCATGTGAAGAAAGAAGAGCAGTACCAGTTCCCAAATTTCAACATGCATCAGAATCTCTGACAGGACTCCTTACACACAGGCTGCTGGGCCTCCCACCAGGGTTCTGATTCAGTAAGTCTGGGGTGGGACCTAAGAATTCACATTTTTTATTTTATTCATAAAAATTAGTGGGGTACAGAGTAATAAGTCATTTGCTATATCAATTATGCAACTACTAAATCAACTTTGCTTATACATTCATCATCTTACATACTTTGCAGAACAGTATCAACTAAAGAAGAAAAGAAAAAAGTAAGAATTTTAATTAATATGTAATGAAAATCATATGTAATCATGGGTTACATCCTCATTAATTTTTTTCCTTCCCCCTTTTATTCCTGTATACATATAGTTGCATCTTGTATTTTGAGGTTTTCCTCTCCCTCCTTACCCCTCTACATTATATCCCCTCCTCTTCCCCTCTTTCCCCCTTCCCCAACCTCTGCTTCCACTCACTGATCCCCCCCTTCTTTCTGATCTGCTTGTATTTTCCACTCTTAGATAGGTATGATTGTTCATTTTTATATATCTAAATATGTATAGTAGTTTTTTCTTCCTTAAGTTAGATTTAGCTTACACATACAAGGGAGAACATACAGTATTTCTTTTTTGTGTCTGGGTTAATTTGCTTAAAATTAAATTTGCTTAAAATTAAAATCTCTAGTTCCATCCATTTTGCTGAAAATAACAATTTCATTCTTCTTTATTGCTGAATAATATTCCATTGTGTAAATATATTACATATTTTCAATCCACTCCTCTGTTGATGGATATCTTGGATGATTCCACACCCTTGTGATGTGAAGGGCGCTGCATTAAATATGGAAGGGCAGGTGTCCCTGTGACATGATGAATTATCATCCTTTGGGTATATTCCCAGGAGTAGTATATCTGGATCAGATGATAGTTCTATTTTTGGTTTTCTAAGGTACCTCTGCCTGCGGCTGCAGCCCTATGACATCTGATCCCATCAGATCTCAGAAGCTAAGCAGGGTCAGGCCTGGTTAGTACTTGGATGAGAGACCGCCTAGGAATACCAGGTGCTGTAGGCTTGGGAGATGGACCTGGCAACCCACTCCCAAAACTCAATCCGCCATTGAAAACCCTACGAACAGCAGAGAAGCACTGATAATAGTGTTTCGCCTGTTGTACACAGGGTCACTATGAGTAGGATACCGACTCAACAGCACCTAAAAACAACAACAAGGTACCCCTATATTGATTTCCAAAGTGGCTGAGCTAATTTACAGTCCCACCAGCTGTGCAAATGGGTTCTTTTTTCTCCATATCCTTGCCAGCATTTGTTATTATTTGTGTGGTTTTTTTTTAATCTTGGTCGTTTTTCCTGGAGTGAAATGGAATCTCAGTGTTGTTTTGATTTGTACTTCCCTAATGGCTAGGGTAATGGAGCATTTTTTCATGTATTTATTGGCCATTCATATTTCTTCTTTTGAGAACTCCCTTAAAACAAATATTACAATACCTGAAGTGTTTGACATGGCCCTATATGGCCCAGGCCTGTACCCCTGGAAGCCTCTTCTCCCAATACTCTGCCCTGAGCTCAGACACAATTACCTGGGCTGGTTTTCTCAACAATCTCTTTGGTTGATGAGAAAACTTCAACATCTTCCTTTCCTACCACTGGGTTAACTCTTACTGCTCACTCTTCCTGAAATGCACTTGCTCCTTAGCTAGTGACTTCCTTCAGGTGACAACGGAAGGCTTTCTCTGATCACTGAGGCCTGACTGTGTCCTGCTTTTACTCGTCGGTGTACTGTTTCCTCTCCTTCATGGCACCTATGAGCAAATAATCATAACACCCTTTTTCTCTTTTCAAACACGTTATATTACCAGCACTTAGCATGATACAGATACATATGATATGTTCGATAAATATCTCTTGAATGAAGCATTTGAGCAGGAGAGTCTTCCCCAAAAATATCACACCTTAATACAGGCCCCCAAAATCATTTTATTTCACATTAGTCATTAGTGCCCAGTGAAGAGTGGTTTTTCAAATATGCTGAAAAATTTCAAAGATTTCCATATGTCATTTGTCTAGAACTAGTATAGTGCTTAATGTTCAACCTAGTGAAGTTCTTCACTTACAAGAGCTCTGGAGACTTTGGTTAATTCTTCAATGTATAAATGAACCCTTAACATTGTTTTCTCCATGAACGTATGGTTCAACAATGATGTATAAATATGTAACTCCTAATGTTTCAATGTGGCTGAGATTTAGCTCAGTTGGTGGAGCGCTGCGCTGCAGTCTCTGAGGTCCAGAGTTCAATTCCCAGCACCACAAAAATGGGAGAAGGACCTGGCAATCCACTCCCAAGGCAATCCCAAAACAGTCAGCCATAGAAAACCCTGAGTGTTGCTATGAGTCGGATACCAACTTGACGGCACCTAACAACAACAACAACAATGCTTCAATAAAATTATAGTCCATCCTCCTGACTTGAAGTTGTATTTGCATAGAAGCTCAGTCATGAGTTTGCCAGGTGTTATGGTTGAATCGTTAATGTCCCCCAATGGTCACATGTTTGAACATTGGGTCCCTAGCTGGTGATGGCGTCCTGCGAGGCTTGGGAACTTTGATCAGTAGGATTTAACTTGGCAGAAGTAAGTCACCAGAAGTGGGTCTGTGGAAGTTTTTACCCCAGACCTGTAGTTCTAGTTGCTTTCTCGGCTCTCTGTTCCTGATCTGCCATGCGGTGAGGGCCTCTGACATAGGCACTAGTTCCTGCAACTGCTGCATCTGCCCCACCAACATTATGGACTGTGATCCTCTAACTGTAAGCCCTCAATAAATCTTTCCTCCCATGAGTTTGCCCTGGTCAGGTGTTTTGCCATAGCAGTGATTAGGTGACTAACACACTAGGCATATCTTGAACAACCTGAATAACTGCTAATTCAGCATTCACTAAAGTTTTGTCTTGTACTTGAGCCATTGGAGAGCTAGGCAAACACTGAAATTGTATAAATATCATTTCTTGTTCCATAGATTGCACATGGTAAACTCACTAGCCAAACACTGAAATTGTATAAATATCATTTCTTGTTCCAGAGATTGAACATGGTAAACTCACTCTGTTCAAGGATAGAACTCTAACTATAAATCATTTAGGATAAATTCGCTACAGATTGTTGAATTCAACTAAGACTTATCATTTTCTTTGACCTTGTCCAGAGTCATAGATACCATAAGGTAAATAGTCATCTATCCAGGGCTTCATATATGTAAGGTGATAAAATACAAGCCTCAAACTAAACCATAAAATGACATATGTGAACAAGATCCCAGCTCTTTTATTTATTTAAGTATAATTTTCACAGGCTATATAAATCAATTAACATATATTTGCAAGTATTTTTGAAAGGAAACATATTATAAGGCATAGCATTTATAGAATTGAGCTAAAATTATCAGATATTCATGAAACAAAAAATAATTTATATAATATAAAACACATACAATGTGACTCTGTAGTAATACCCCAGAAGAAAAACCAGCTTGGACTACAAGCAAATTCAACCAATCAGAATTCTTTACATTCTTACTCACAAATGACCAGGTATCCTGGGAATTTTGTATGCACCAACTACCAGAATTCAGTAGCTAAGCAATAGTAGTAGTTGCTTTAGAGTTTGTCAACATGAGCCAATTGAAAAGTGTATGTCATCAAAATATACCTACCCCAAAAAAGAAAGAACATGATAAAGTCAGAAAATTTAAGCAGGATCATGCAACAAAAGGTAAAAGCCGATTTGAGAGAAATTAATTTGAACTATGGCAAAGGATGGTTGATAGGTACCACTTTAAATGCCCACTCTGATGTATTGGTGGGGATTGCCTAGAGAGTTATACTTCAAAGAATTGGGAGGTAGGAGATGGAGTTATAAGAAAAGAATGAATGATCAACTTGTAATATCTGCCATGAGATTGGGATAGAAGAGTAGTGGGCAAATGCCATCTTTTTCAGACAAAAATCTAGGATATCTCTGGGTTTAGAGATGCTCTTGACTTCTTTTCTTTGCCAGCACAAGTAGTTGATTTATTTGAGGTGGGATTTTTCAGAGAATTTAAAGTGGACTTTTTTTTTTTATCGCCTTAGCAGAATTTCTACTTGAGGGCTAATGCAGAGTAGACAGTCAAGTCCCACTGGGATGCAATAAGGTTTACCAGCTAGCTAAGTGGCTTGCGAGCCTGCAGCACAATCAATTGCAATTCTTGCCTTGCCATTTTCCAAATTACTACCCAGGCCTTTAGGGTCGCTGATTCCTGGTTAAAGATGTGATTGTTAAATATATAAATGAAGTTAGGTACTTTATGCATGTGAACGCATGGCTTTAGACATAGTCCTTCATACAAGTTGACAAATTTAAATGAGAAAGTATAGCCAATGAATACACATGTAAGTTATTCTAACTATGCTAATGTGAAAAAAAAACCTTTAGAACTGAAACTTGAAGGATCAGTAGACTTTTTGAAAGCAAGTTATTGATTAAGAAAGAAAGAAAGAAAAAAGAAAGAAAAAGAATGAAAGAAGCATTTCAAGCTGAGCAGCCCTGAAGACAATGTTTTTAATTTTAGTGCATGCTGCTTCCTCCAGAGAGCCCATGGCTATTTTACTAATAGTAATAAAAGCTCAGTTTATATTAACTCTCCATTCCTCCGCCTCTTGGCTGTGTGTATTAGTAGATATTATGCTAGGACATACTAGAAAAGGATAAAAGAATCACGGTTCTGAAAAACAATGGTTGTGGTCTATGAGTCTGTTTCTAATATTTTTAGCCTTCCATAGCAACTCAAGCTATGAGTGGGATGTGTAATATATTGTGTTTCTCAGCACATTCAGGATGATAGAAAGGAATAGCAGAAATTTAATATATTGATGACAGGACAGGGGCTCCCTTGCTGTTTCAAAATCCAATGCATTTTTTATTGAATCAGACACAAATGGTTTCATGTGTTCCATGGCACACAGACTGTTCTAGTTATCTGAACTAGCCTTACTAATTAGAAAGGCTCCCCATCCAATCACAGATGCCTGCCTATAGTAGCTCCTGCACAAATGACAAAAAGTCTCAGACACATATATGTACATCTGCTATATGCTCAAGAAAATCCAGTGCTTGTGGCCAAGAAGAGCACGGTGTAGTAAGTTACTTTTCTATGCTTCTCTGACCATAGTCAGTAATTTAATTTTATTAGTGAAAATTTTAATGATCATATTTTTCTATTTGAAATAGAGAATCCAGTGTAGGTTTTTGCTTTTTGCAGTTATTTCTATTAAAAATTGGGCTAAGTGCCCATGTACCATTAAATAGTCCTGTTTCACATTAGGTTCTATAGAAGCAGAGCGTGAGATAGGGATTCTTGTGTACATTCAAGTGTTTTATTGAGGTGGAGATACTTTCAAGAAAGGGAGCATGAGGGAAAGGGGAAAAGGCCAAATA
The DNA here is from genome assembly GCA_007922755.1 of Pedetes capensis. Taxonomy (NCBI): domain Eukaryota; kingdom Metazoa; phylum Chordata; class Mammalia; order Rodentia; family Pedetidae; genus Pedetes; species Pedetes capensis. The sequence goes on along the minus strand of VMDO01011976.1, from coordinate 36,895 downwards.
AGAGTGTGCTCTCAGCAAGAGACCAGTGTCAGTCTGATCCCTGGAGAAGCCCTGATAAAAGCCACACCACAGAGTTAGTCACATCTTGAAAGAGGAGGATGGCCTTTGAGCACCCATTTGCCAGAGTCATTAGCCAGGGTCATTTCTTAGTAGGGGATATTTGTTATGGTTTTCAAAACTCACATCAGCTGGAACATCTGGGTAAGGCATCACCAACAGCCACTACAGGCACTTTCATTGGTAACTGATGACCTATGACTATTCCATTAACTAATTGATTCCTCCTAATTGATTTCACCCTCCTTTCTTCTACCATAGGGGTCAGCAGTATTTGATGTAAAAGTATGTATTTTAGTCTTTGCAGGCTACATGCCATCTCTATCACAACCATTCAATTCTGCTGATCTAGTGGTAAAGCATCCAGGGGTAATATGTAAACAAATGAGCCTGACTGTGCACCAATACACTATACTTACAAAAATAAACAGCAAACCAGATGTGGTCCACAGGCCACTGATCCATGCTCTAATCCATCTCCTTCCTTTCTACTTTCCTGACTTATTATTTCTTTGATTACTCACCTTTTCTTTCTCTCAACATGAAATCACATGATATTGTGCCCCGTAATTCCCACATCATCTCTAGTCCCTACACTCCCTCTCTTTTGTACTCTCTCCTAGTCATCTTCTTGTCTCTTCTATTCCTCTATTTATCCTCTTATTCATCCTTTGAAATTCTTACCATTTAAAGTACCTCACACAGCTGCTCAACAAAGTTCCCATTGTTCTTTCTTTCAATGATTTCTTCTTTTCTTTTCAAACCTTCACATTCTCTTCTACCTCACCTATTTCAGAATCATCAGCATATCCATGTACCCTAAAATCAGTCCTCTCAGTCTGTCTTCTTGAATATAGCAAAAACACTTTACTTACTAACCATAACAAATAATGTATTTACTTCAACTGTCTACAAGAATTCAGGTTTTCTGTTTTTCTTCAATTTAGCCATTTCTTTGGATGTATGAACATTGGTTCTCATCTTATTTGACACATTCAGAACAAGAAGGAGTATTGATTTTCATCCAGTCTGGTAGGCCAATCTAAACCTATATACTCCCCAAGGAAGATCTAAGGACTTCGCATAATCAATACTCAGAAAAGTATTCTGAAGTAGGAGGTAGGGTTTTCTGTGAAGCAGAGATCAATATTGTTTTCCATGTGGAGGGCTGTTTTATCCCCTCATTTGAAGATTGCTTCATTCTCTTGGAACCTGCTTCTTGATGTGGCTGTTCTGAAAAGAACAATCTCAAATCTCTTTCCACTACTAGGAGTCATTCGTCTAGGGTGGCGGTCTCAGAGGCAAGAAGACATGAAGGTACAGAAGAAACCTCTAGATCAGTAGTCTTTAAAGTTTGCTTTTAGTTATAGCCAATTCACCAAAGTCGGAAATCAATTGAATGTGGGCCAAAGCTCTGGCTACTAAAAACGGAGTTGCTTTCATGGTAGAGGACACAATCTTGATTGTCAACTTGATTGGATTAGGAAGTATCTAGGAGGTTAGTAACACACTTTAGGTGTGTCTGTGAGGACATTTCCAGAGAGGATTAATGAAGGGAGTAAGACTGACCCTGAATGTGTATCACAGGGGGCCCAGATGGAATGAAAGGAAACCAAGAGAAAGCCCTGAGCATGCAGGCGCTCTCTCTCTCTCTCTCTCTCTCTCTCTCTCTCTCTCTCTCTCTCACTCTCTCTCTCTCCCTCTCCTTCCTGACTGCCATGATGTGAAGTTCTCTGTTCTGTAATATACTCCCTGCTATGATGGACTGAAACCTCTGAAAGCATAAGCCAAAATAAATAATTTCTATCCTTAAGCTATTATTTTTCACAGTGTTGAGAAACTAACATACTTGGGAACTAACTAAAGAGGAAGCAGTCACAATAAGCAGATAACCAAAGATTTGCAGACTCAGGATACCAGTTAAATCTTCTTCTAGATTCACCCATGTGGCCACAAAACAGATGGAAGTGGGTATAAGCATAAGGGTGCTGGATATGGGAGATAGGCTCATCCAGAAACATCAAACTTCAAGAACAAGCTTCTTCCAATGGGAAAAGTTCCAGGTGGAGAGAAACTATCTCTAGCATTAGAAAACATTCTCAATAACTTGTTTTAAAAGTCATCTCAGTGGGATTTATCTTAAGGGCTAAGCCAAGTCCACTCAAAGTACAAATTATAATAGTAATTATATGTCCAATCCCATCTGAAGTAAAAGGATATGATATTAGCTGGGGATACAGATGTCTTTCTATATTAGTACAAACTGAGCTCATATAGACCAGTGCACTTTGGGTCTGACAATATGAAGAAACAGCAGGAGACATCTCTGTCCTGTGTTTGTTTTCTTTCTTTCCCCTGTATTCAATGAGGGTTGGGGACAACCAGTGCTGAAAATGCAAACCTGTGAAATTTACTTCTAGAGTTCTTATTATCCAGGAGGAGTAGCTTCCTTGCCAGAAAGTACGGGTACTTTCATTTGGATTTCCACAGCAACAGACTCTTATACAAAGAATTGAATACAAACAGCTTATTTGGAAGATGATCAAGAAAAGAGTGGCAGGAAAGTGGGAAGTGACACAAGAAAGGCAAGGTATCAAGCCATCTATCTTTGTTGGCAAGTAGAGCTCCATCTCACTGGGAAACCCTGAGAACCAACGTAGAACAGACAACTAAGAGATATCTCATCCTAGTCATTTGGTAAAGGCAATAAGGGCAGTAAGTGGCACTTCTATCCTACCATTGGCACAAGGAGTGGGCTCCAGCTGCCTTAGAAAACTATCCAACACAGAAAAGCAACTACTGATAGTTAGAAGAGAGGGGATGGACCACAAAAATAAGACCCAAGGGGCCCCAGGATATACACCTCAGTTCAAAAGCTTGGGTTCTGGAGAAAAGTTGCAAAAATGCAGAGTCTAAAGGGGATAGAAAACATCTTGGTTTCCCTCTTTTAAAAATTCAAAGTAAATGGCCTGGGCACTAAATGAAAGAAAAGGTCTTAAAAAAACTTGTGGAAAATAATCCTACCACATCATATTTAGAAATTGTATTTAAAAAGGGAATATTTCAGAGTTGTACATATTTTCCTCTCCCATTTCCTCACACTGAAAAAAACATGGTAATTATATTGTAAGAGTCTTCTGTCAGAAGAATGCTTCCATTTGAATTTTAAATTCAAGGGTGGTAGACTAAGCAATGGATACCAATTACCCTGCCTCTATGAAGAAGCTAAATATGCCTCTCTCTCTCTCTCTCTCTCTCTCTCTCTCTCTCTCTCTCTCTCTCTCTCTCTCATGTCTCTTTATCCCTCTCCCTCTCCCTCTCACTTTTCTCTGTTCATATGGTTCCCCCAAACATACTGCATCTCTGTGGTAATGTCATGCTAATAATAACAGCAATTTAAGGATAGATTCTACAATACGTGCTTAGTACTGGTCTTGCTTGAGAAGGATATATGTGTAAAGCAATTTGTACTTAGAGTATAAATATTTAGTTCAGTAGATTTCTATCCTAACAGTTCTTTGGCACTTTAGGAATATGAAATACTTGAAATTAAGGTAAATTTATGAATATGCCAGAGAGTGGTACCATTTCCTATGCAGGTAATTCAAGCTTTGGCTGCCAAAGACATCCAGGCACCCAGATAACAGAAAGACACCATAGAGCTGGGACTGAGCCAAATAAGAATACAATTAGAAGTGCTTTGTACATACTTTGTTAGAGTTTTAATTTTCCCCTAAGAACAGGGATTACCTTTGGAAAGGAAACTAGTTTGGGGATTAAATCAAATAAAGGTGTCACAATAGAATAATAGGAACTGGATTTACCCTCACACTTTAAACTAAAAATCTACACAAAATGTATGGCAATCACAGTTTTCAGATACTAAACAACAAAACTTCTCCCTGAGAGAAAATAGATAGTACAAACCCTACAACTGTGCCAGTTTACAGTTTTGAGGGAGCTTCAAACACCCAAAGACCAGCAGTCTCCTTGAGTTAAAAAAACAAAGACTGGAGTTCAGAAGACTAAGGCAGCTAGAATTTGTGGTGCTAAAAACCCCAAATTGAGGGATATCTAAGAGGAGACGCTCCTGATTTCTGCAAGGAGTCCCCTGAGCCTTTGGCTGAGTAAAACAGCACATGTATAACAGGAAAGGAATCAACAGAAAAGTATAGGCAAAGAAATCACACAAGTCCATACAGAGACTAGAATCATTTCTATTTCTACCATCCACAGTGAAAGATATTCTAGCATAAGCGCACCTTATACAGGTATCACCACAGTACTGGAGCTAAATTGGTGCTAGACCCAAGAATGTCTTAGACCCACCCTAACAGTTTTTAAAAGAAAATTCCAAAAAGATCCAACTGTTTCCAAATAACCACACATTGGAATAAAATCCAGCACTCTTTAATTGAAAACTAATAATTCCAACAACCAAAAATGTAACATCACAATATCAAGCATTCAACCAAAAATTATATGGCAGATAAAGCAGCAGAAAAATTCAACCTATAACCAGCTCAAAATAAAAATTAAAATAAATGGAATTAGATCAAGAAATAATGGAGATAATGGAACTAGCACACAAATGCATTATAATAGTTATTATAAATAGACTCTATGTGATCCAGAAGATAGGAAAAATATGGGCGTGATGAAAAAAGAAGTGAAAGAAAAATTTAAAAGACACAAATGCATTAAAAATTAAGAAAATATAAACATACATACATTACACAAATCAAAATAAAAGAATAGCTAAATTAAGGCAAAGTATATTTCAGAATGAGATATACTGCCACAAATAAAGAGGGACATTTTATAATAATAAAAGTGCCAACTTATTTTAGCATGGGTGTTCATTTTCTAGGTCTGCCATATGAAAGTACCGTAAACAGGATGGCTTAAATAATGCAAACTTATTTTCTCCCATTTCTAGAGCTTAGAACTGTAATGTCAGGGTGTAATGAGGGTTCATTTCTTCTGAGGTCTCTTACCTTGGCCTGAACATGGTCATCTCTCTTTGTCTTTACATGGTCTTCTGTCTATGTGTGTCTGTGTCTTGATCTTCTCTTCTTATAAGGGTACTATCCTATTAGATTAGAATCTACACTAGTGAACTTGTTTAAACTTGGTGACCTCTTTAAACACCTATCTCCAAATACATCACATTCTGAAGTATGTAGGATTAGAACATCAACATAGGAATTCAGTGGTGCAGGAAAGAGGGACACGATTCACCTCATAATGATATATAATAATCCTAAAGATGTATACGGCCTGGGATTTAGATCAGTTGGTAGAGCCCTGCTCTGCAGTCTCTGAGGTCCCAAGTTTGATTCCCAGCACTGCAAAAATGGGAGAAGGATGTGGCAACCCACTCCCAAGGCAATCCCGAAACAATCTGCCATTGAAAACCCTATGTGGGTCACTATGAGTCGGACACAACACCACGGCACCTAACAACAACAACAAAGATGTATACACTCAATAATAGAGCTTCAAAATGCACAAAGAAAACACTGAGAGAACTAAAAAGAGAAGTAGAGACATCTACAGTTGTAGTTGACTATTTCAACATCATTTCTCAGTAAATAATAGAACAAGTAGAAATATCAGTAGGGATGTAGAATGCTTGAACATCAACTGAGAAGCTTCTGCACAACAAAAGAAACAATCAACAGAGTGTAGAGACAACCTACAGAATGGGAGAAAATGTTTGCAAACTATTCGTCTGACAAAGGATTAACATCCAGAATATATAAGAAACTCAAAAAATGTGCAAATGATCTGTATAGACAGTTTCAAAGAGGAAATACAAATGGCCAAAAAGCATATGAAAAAATGCTTAACATCACTAGGAAATGCACGTTAAGACCATGTTAAGGTATCATCCCACCCCAGTTAGAATGGCTATTATCAAAAAAGCAAAAAATAATAAATTGACATTCTTTGCAACTACACATGGAGTGTTCACTAAAATAGCCCATATCTTGTACTATGAAACTAATTTTCACAAAATTAAGAGGACTAGAACAAGATAAATCCAATTTTTCATCAAAATAGATTAAAATAGAAATGATAATGGGAAGGTATCTGGAAATAACTATGAATATTTCTAAAACAATGAACATTTCTAAACAACTATATATGTTGGAGAAAAACACAATAATTAAAAATATTTAGTGGTTTAGTAAGTGAACACATAAAATGTACCAAATATTATGTCATTAAGAAAATGCAATCTAAGATCATAATGAGATACCACCACATACAACTAGAATGACTAAAATTAAAAGCATAGAAAGTACCAAGTGCTGACAAGGATGTGGTACGACTATAGCTTTCATTCTGTGCTGGTGAAAGTGTACAAGATTATAACCACTCTGGAAAGCTGTTTCCCAATCTCTTACAAAGTTGGAAAAATTCATTTGACCCCCAAATTCTATTTTAAATATTGATGTGAAATAAATGAAACATATGTCCACATGTATATTTCCATAATAGCCAGAAACTAGAAACAACCCAGATGAAAGGATATACAAATTGCATTATGTCTATACAGAAATAAAAAGGAAAGAACTATTGATACACAGAAAAATCTGGATAAATCTTAAAAGCATTATACTACATGATAAAAAGCCAGAATTTAAAGACTATTGATAGTATGATTCTGTTTATATGAAATTTTGGAAAAGGCAAAACTGTACTGATAAAAAGCCAGTCAATGGTAGCCAGGGACCCAAGGAAGGGGTTAACTCCAAAGGGACACAAAATAACTGTTAGTTTGGTATCTGTTGCACAATTACATATATTTGCAGCCTGCAAACAAATCATTAGTTTGGTATCTGTTGCACAATTACATATATTTGCCAAAACTTATCCAATTGTAATTTGGTGAATTATTTTTGTAAAGATAAGTTTTTAAAATTAAAGATAGCACCAACTGTCTAACATTTATATATTGCTGGCACATTTCTGTTTGTTTCACTGTATGTACCAGATCTTTGACTCTAAGAAGGTAATGTGCATAACTTGCGGTAAAAAGGTAGAATAAGAATTTCTTGCCTACTGCAGTAGTTCCCAAATACATCACAATTCTTTGAGGATGTTGTTTATAATGCAGCTCTGTGGGCCCCACCCCCAGGGATACTGATTTGGGTGCCAGATATGGGGGCTGGACCTCTGTGTTTGAATGCACTCTCCAAACAAATATTTGCAAACCACCAAATCCCGAAACAGTCTGCCATTGAAAACCCTATGAGGGTCGCTATGAGTCAGATACCGACTCGAAGGCACCTAACAACAACAACAACAAAGCCTAGTTTATATGCTTATGTTGAATAAATTTAATTGGTGTCATGTTCTGGTCCATGTCAAAAATTTCATAAAAGACCTGAAGCAATATATTGCCAAAGGCATTCATCAGCTACACTTACAAAAGAAGGCTCCGGTTTGGCAAACTTGCCTCCCAAAGGTGCAAGCTCTGTAATGTGCACTTGACCCCTTCCCTGACCTTGGCCTGGCTGAAAGTCTGAATCTTTGAAAATTATTTTTCTCATTGGTTATTTGGAGAAATCAATAAAAGCTACTGACTTCATAGGTTGTCAAAATTAAGGAAAATAATTCATGTAGAGTGCTTAGCACAGGGCCTCATACAGAATATATACAATGAAACCTGACAATCCAGAAAAAGTGGATTAGTAATTTATTTGCATTCTCCACAGCAGGTTCAACCTGGTCATTTCACACCTTTTAATAATGAGACCCTGTATTTAATGCTTTTTAATTGTTTGGACCATACTTGCACCATAATGTTGTTGTTAGGTGCCGTCAAGTCGGCATCCAACTCATAGCAACCCTGCGTACAACAGGCAAAACACTATTGTAAGTGCTTCTCTGCTGTTCATAGGATTTTCAATGGCAGATTGATTTTTGGGAGTGGGATGCCAGGTCCACCCAAGCCTGCAGCACCTGGTATTCCTAGGTAGTCTCCCATCCAAGTACTAACCAGGCCTGACCCTGCTTAGCTTCCGAGATCTGATGGGATCAGATGCCACAGGGCTACAGCTGCAGGCTGCACCATATTAGCTACTCTCAACTGTCAACTTTTGGCGTTATCATTATTATGTTTATTATTGTATTTATTGTCATTATTATCCTCTTAGTGGTTTGATATCAATAAACCACTGTCTTCCTTTTGTCTGGGTTTACCACTGATATATTATTTTTTATTACTTTATAAGATTGAAGACATTCCTCTCTTGAGTTTCTGGGTAGATATTTATTTGCCTATTAAAATAGAACCCTTAAGTAATCATTTTATACTTTTAACAAGCCATTTGAGATAACTCTATAAGTGCAGAGAAAAGTGATTTTAGAACTCAAGAAAATATAACCAAGGATTGAATTGATAATAAAAGAATGACATTCAACCTCGCTTCAATACTATTATTTAATGACCTAAAATCATTCCAGATGGCACTTTTAGCCATATTTTCTCATTTTTTTTTCTGTTCTCTGCTCTCCAGGGACTTGGCAGAGGAAGCGATTGGAGCTGGTAGTGTTGAAACAGATGAGTGGAGATGATCTGGATGGGTAGTACCAGCATGTGGTTAACGTCGAGGAGCCAGCAAGGTGTTCCCTCTTCTTCTCCAAGGTCCTTCCCTGAGCTGCTCCTCCAGGGTGGTCAAAATTTACAACAAGCATTTTCTCAGGTGCAGACACCAAGCAGAGCACTGTGATCCATCCTGAAGACTCCATATGTTCCCTGTCACTGAAGCTTTTATAGCACCATAATTGATATCAGAGAAAGTACTCAGTGGCCCTCAAGATAGGAAGACCTTGTCATTTTCCAGCCCAAGTAACTGAAGCTCAAAGAGATCATGCTTCAGAATGGGGATTCGTTGTTTTGATTTAAACCTGCTTTTATGACTCTGAATTCCATGGCTCTTTCTCCTGACCTAATGACAGCTTAACTGTTGGAAGGAAGAATGTGTCAGCGTTTTTCAACCAACAGCTTGCAGGTGGACCAAAATCTTGATGCCCCACCCCACTCCCCACCCTCAAGGTGCCTTGATGGGAACCATGTGACAGATGACCTGGTTAGAACACTCAGCAGTCAGCGGCCTCCAGCCTTATCCCTGTGTGCTGGGATGTGAAAATGCCCGAGGCCCTGACACACATTATCTGTGGGGATGTATTTTTCTTTTTATAATTTTGTCCTACATTTCAAATTAGTGGATTCATACCTTGAACTATTGGGATTTAGAAAATTCGAAAAATCTGACACTCTCTGATAGTGCTGATGGAACCAGGCCTCTTCTGGGAATCCTAGATCAGAGAGGTAGGCAAAATCTGCACAATATTAATCCCTTGTATATTCTTCTGAGATAACCCCCAAACATCAACATATCACACAAGATATCAATTGATCATAAGGTTCTGTTTTTCCTGCTTGACTATAATTTTTAAGATCATGGAATCACTCACTCTTATTCCCCCAATTATCCAGCACAGTGACTAAAACCCTGCCATACCCTCCTAATTAAACTTTGCATGTACGTTTGCCTTTTCTGGGATGTTTCTTCAACTTTGAGTAAGGACTTTAAGATGGGAAAGGATCAAGAATGCCCCTGTTTAAAACCATCCAATGGTTGAAAATGTATGCTGTGACAATGGTGGTGATCATATGACCATATCACTTTATCAAAATTCATATAACTGCATAACTAAAAGGGGTAAATTTTACTATATGTAAATTATACTCAATAACCCTAATTTAAAAATCTTTAGTGGCTTTCCATTGTACTTAACATCAACACACTTCACCCCAGCTAATATGGCTATATGAGACCAGATCCCAGAGGAAACAGATGACATATTCATATTAGGAAAAGTTAGACATAGTTTTTTGAGCTCTCTTCTAAAGTATAAGCATGCAGCTATGAATCCACAGGTATAGCGGAGTCGCTAGAGCTCATAATAGTGAGATTCAGGTAGCTCTCCCAGCCTGGAAGGAAGATGTAGCTACCACAAAAGTCACTGTCGTCAAATCCATTCTTGGTCTGTCTTCTGTTACTTTATTAGTAACTAGCACAGAGTGAGTAAGTTGTAAAGAAGGAGATTTATTTTGGTTCATGGTTATGGTCCAAGTTGAAGGGGCCACATCTGGTGATAGCCTCCTCGCTGGCAGTGTCCCAAGGCAGTGCCAAGCATCACATGGTATGAGATAGGGACTATGAGACACTAGCCAAACTGGTCTTTATAACAGATAGTACATGAATACTTTAATCCACTCATGAAGATAGAGCCCTGATCACCTCTTAAATGTCCCACCTGATCCTACCTCTTAGTATCTCAAAATGAGTTTCAGAGGGGACAAAACATACTCAAATCATAGCAATACCAACCACATAAAGAACAGTAACAAAGGCAGTCATTTATGACGGAGAGTTCATGCTCATATGCTTTACCACAAGAATATCACATAAGACTCTGCCAGATCTACAACCTTACACAAGGCCACCACAATCTTACATGAAAAACACTTCTGCAAGGCTGACTGTCCAGCCTCAGACTGCTCCCACACTTGTTACTGATCCTTGTAGCCAATGATTGTTGTTTCAAAATGACTAAGGTAATCCATCCCCTTTTGCCTTTAAGAATGTCTCTCTGCCTCAACGTCCTTGTATGCATGTATATTCTCATTGCAATGCTATTCCCAAATTAACATTAATCTTTGGAGCATCTCCTTGTGTTTGTTATTTAGGTTGACACCACCATCACCTGAAGACTGTGTGGAACTGAGACTTTTGGTTAAACGCCCACGCCCCTATCACCTTCTAGGCCTCCTAAAGGGCTGGACCCAAACAGAAGGCACAGTGCAAGGGAAAAGCACCCCTTGACACAGAGCAGAGTGGAGAAACCCAATAAATAATGGAAAATGGGCTGATTCCTTTTTCCCTCTACAGTTTCATACCCAGCATCCCCCAGTAGCCTACCATCTTGGCTTGCTGTGATTCAGTCACACTGGCCTCTTCTCTTCCACCTTAGGACCTTTTTCATTTGATTACCTCTGTGCCTAAATTTCTCTGTCCCTAGATCTTTGCAAGCAGGCTTCTCTCTTGACATACAGGTTGCCCTTTTGACCAAGGTAAATCCTGTTCCCCAACTGCTTCTCAGCACCCATCATCTCTGAAATCCTGGCTATTTATTTGCCTGCACACTAATTTTTAATAAAAATGTATACATTTAAGGTACACAACAGGATGCTCTGATATACATATACATAGTGAATTAATGTCTATAATTAAGCTAATTAATATATATATCCCCTCAGATAGTTACCATATGTAATGAAAGCACCTGAAATCTACTCTCTTAGCAAATTTTTCTTATAAAATACAGTATTAACTATAATGGTCATAATGTGTGTTAGACCTATAGACTTACTTATCCTACAGACTGTAGCTTGGTACCCTTTGACCAAAATCTCCCTGCCCCAACCCCATCTCCCAATCCCTGGTGACTACATCCTACTCTCTGCTTCTGTGGACTTCACTTTGTTATATTCCACATATAAATGGGCTCATACACTATTTTTCTTTCTATACATCACTTTCTATCTCTCCAATGCCTAGAACAGTTCCCTCAGGGTGCCTCAGGGTTTGAAAAAGGAAAGAACAATGACAACTGTGTCACTTGGGCCTTATGCCCTGAGTCTCATTCATTGCTGATCAGATGGCACAGAGGGGCAGTGTTGGGATTGGGAGCAAGGACAATATAGGTAGGGGGTTGAGAGGCCTAAGTAGGTAGAGCCCCATGCACAGGGAAAAAGTTAGGGCCAGTACAGACAGACATAGCCCCCATACCCTGAGATGCATGGGACAATTGTTCATTTAGCTTGTTCGACATCAGCAGAAACCATTTTGCACACACACAATCAGAACCAAGATCTTAACAGTGGTCCAGCACAGGTCAAATCATGTGCATACTCGATAACTACTTAACTAGTATTCTAATTCACTGAAGCTCAACCAGGAAAAAGACAATCTCCCCGTCCATGGGAAAAAAATAAGAGATCATAAGAAAAAAATAGTTCCCATTTTCTTAGTATGGTGACATTTAGTCAGCAAGCTGTGTAGCAAGTTAAAGACCTTTTAGCCATGTTGATTTAAAAATAAATATCTATACTTTCCAGAAAGCTTTGTTTTTAAAATACCATGATATCTTATTTCTAAAAAATTAATTGAGATAATTTCTTTTTAATTTTTAAAAAATACTTTTGTATGGCAAATTTCTCCAAACCGGGGTATGCTTATTTCTTGCTACCTGTTAGCTATTATTTTCCTGTATTGTTTTGTAGACAAAATGACACTGCAAGATATTTCCCAGCATTTACTCAATTTTGTTCAGAGCTGCTAAATTTTATGTACAATAGTTTTCCTCTTTTGCTACAGAGAAAAAATGTCATGAATTGCAAATATGTGAACATCTTGAATTCAAATAAAGGTTTCCTCAAATCATTTCCTATATATGGAATAGTCTCTCATTCTCATAATTCCCTTGTTTTAAAAGAACTGTCTATCCCAAATATTGATTGGGATTTTTCTCTACGCTGTTTAGAAGACAGTAACATTGATTACAGTGGGCTTTTCTTATTTACCACCTTTTCATTTGTAATAGGCCATCTGGGTATTCAGTGTTTAGTTATGTGTGTCTAAACTCTTCGAAGAAGACAGTTTATTTGTCAGGCTGAAAATACCTAAAGAGCTGGTAACAATTCTCTTTCAACAAGCAATTGTCAGGCTGCTTCTGGCTTGGCATGTTGCCAGCCCGAATCCTCCTGGGAGGCACATGTGAGCAGGGATAAAATGACATAACATACTCTGGACCTGACAGAGATCCAAAAGTTAGCCCCAATCAACAAACCAAATGGTTAATTTGTGGGGCAATACAGCTGGAGATTAATGCACAAATTCCTAGTTGTCTTTTTCTGCTGGTAGGTCTCTTTCTCAACAGGATATTTAAAGAGGATGACAGGGCTGTATGCCCAGAATATGGCCTTGAACTAGCTCTCTCCATCCTATAGTGGACACTAGCACTAACAGTAGCTGCCATTGAATAAGGTATCAACATAAATTAGGTCCCTGCCTTATAGAGAAGGAGAGAGTTGAAATAATTTGTTCAAAGTTGAACAAGTGGCAGAGCTAGCATCTGAGTCCCACGCCTCACCCTGAAGCCTATGCTCTCTCCCTCATGCTACCAGCTGAGTGGACCTCCTTCTTAGCAATGAGGGAGCCACAGACCTCCCACGAGAGAGCAGGGTTGTTAGTCCTGGGACTTCAGTTTGTAGTCTAATCTCATAGTACCTGAAATGACAAATTTCTGTGCTGTTCGCCCATCCTATTGATAATATAAGAAGTCTTAAGTACAAATGAGAACATATGGCTCCACAGCTAGTCTGATACCTCATGCTCCAGAGAACAGGCCTTTTGCTTAGGCAGTATAGAACTTGCCTGCATGCTGGAAAAGATCACTCCTAATGAAGCTATATCTCACCTCCACACCTTCCCCACCACGATGACATTCCCATCTCATGTATGCCCTTGGGCTCAACCATCCATTCCTACAAGTGCTTTATTTGTTTGTTTGTTTGTTTGTTTGTAACTGCTTTGTGACAAGTGCTTCCAGTGTTGAGGATAGAGCAGTGAGTACCACATACTCCCTCCCTCATGGAACTTGTGGACCAGCAGGGATGACAGACAAACAGGTGCCATGCTAGGGGTAGAGACCTGGAGGGCCATCTTCCCAATTTGCTTAGTAGGGCAAGAGGGACTGACATGGGACCATGACATCTAAGTGGAGACTAGAAGGGATAGCATAGGCTAGAGGAGGAGAGAGCAGCTGGGATTGCAGTTTGAGTTGGAGGAAGTTCTAGAAAACAATAAGAACAAAGGTCTGGAAGCAAAGGAGAATTTAGTTCCAGATCTGGCTGGGGGGTGGGGAGAAGTTGAGTGAAGCTGGAAGTACATGCTGATGCCAAGTGACATGGGGCCTCTACTGCCTTAGAAATACCTGGGGTAGCTTGCTGCAGTGGTAGTGAGGACAGAATCTGGCGTCCTGGGCTTGCACCTGAATCCAGGCTATACATGGAAACAACAGTTCACCTGCCTCCTCTGATGTCTTTCTTTCTTTCTTTCTTTCTTTTTTTTTTAAATAACACATATGAGGGAAAACATGGTGTTTGTCCTTGTAACTCGGGTTTATGACATGTTTTATAATTACTGGCCTGTTTCCTTGGTCCTAGTCATAGCTCTGGGCAAGGAATAAAAGCTGTGTCTATTTGGAGCTGTCCATCACTGTGAGCTTAGAATTTTCCAGTCAAGGAGTGGGTGAAGGATATAGTCACTATCCTCTGAAACTCATAGTTATGATCCAAAAGAACAAAAACTAAAGAAGAAAATTCAATTTAAAAAAACAAATGGAAAATGGGTATAGCCCCCAATCAAAGACTGTATGGGGTATTGTCAAAATATTGTGGAACTCAAACAGAACTTAGAGATAGCAAAAACAAATTCATACCTCCTCAGGTCCTTGTAAAGATACAGATTCTCTGAATGTAACGGAGAAAGGGAACACAAGGGACCCAAAGACACCCAGAAGGATGAGGATGGGGACAATGTGAGGTAGAGACCATCCTGGGAAGAGGAAGAAGGTAGAGAAGAGAGCTCTTTACATAATGATGAGCAGAACAGGAGCAGAGGTCGAAGAAGTGCTGTTTTATGTTCACTTTCTCCAGTCAGGGTTCCCATCCTGAAAACAGTTTGAGAGGAGACAAGCTTGATGAAAGACTAGAAACAGCAAGTAGCTATACACTTGCTTATCACACCATGCTAAGCAAGATAAATAAATACAAAATCACCAAAGATCTAGGAGACATGGAGCTATGCTGTGAATTCCCAAGGATCTCCTGGATGGCAACCTGCTTACTTACAGCAGGGGAAAGAGGAAGATTACCCCAAAATCTGAATCATGATTGTGGAATGCCATCTAAAGGAAGAAAAGGATAAAACAAACAAAACAAAACATGAAAAAATGCACACATTAGGAAAAAGAGAGTTCATAAAGTCAGGAAGAAATCAAATATAATAAAACCACTGCAAAAAAAGGGGAAAAAATTAAAAGCAAAAAAAATAAAGTATACATTTGAAAGGAAACTGCATAGAATGTTTGAAACAAGCAATAAAATAGAAAGAAAAGGCAGAAGAAGTGGCTAGAAAGATCAGACACATGGAATACACACATAATTGTTATTTCCTAATAAGAGAAGGGAAAAAATGAACATGAATTTTGTTTCAATAAATAATAAAAGTTGGCATGTTGTTGTTGTTGTTAGGTGCCGTTGAGTCGGTATCCGACTCATAGCGACCCTCTGTACAACAGGGGAAACACTATTGTCAGTGCTTCTCTGCAGATCATAGGGTTTTCAATGGCAGATTGATTTTTGGGAGGGGGTTGCCAGGTCCTTCTCCCAAGCCTACAGCTTCTGGTGTTCCCAGGCATTCTCCCATCCAGATACTAACCAGGCCCGACCGTGCTTAGTTTCCGAGATCTGATGGGATCGGATGCCACAGGGCTACAGCTGCAGGCAAAAGTTGGCATAGAAAAAAGAATTCCCTAAATCTGTAATAAGAAAAAAAATTATTTCAAGAAAATTTGCAAAGAAAAAAAAAAAAACACCATCAACCCTGAAAAAATTGAAGTCACTTAGAAGAAGAGAATCAAGTTAGTACATCTATTCCCAACAGGGATATCACCCTAAAGTGACTAAAAATTGGTTATTATAAGAAGCAAATGAAGTTAGGTATTTTAACAGTTTGTGCCCATCCAAAGAATGAAAGTTCATAAACATAGAGTATATCTGTGGTATTAAAGACTTTTTGAGGTAGACAACAATAATGAAAATAGAAATACTGGATTAGCATAACACATCTATAAAATATTCTATGCCAGAGGGATGTTTAAAAAGTCTTGGGGAGGAAGAACAAAGTCTCCAATAATTTTAAGCCTGGCAATCATCAGCCATGAATGCAGTCATTTAACATGACTGTGGAAACATGCAAAGAGTCAGACTATGTCAACCACTAACTCTTGTGAGAAAAATGGATACAGAATAAGCCTCAGCCAGCAAAATGAACCAAAATAACCAGAAATGGGGAAAATGTGGTATTTAAGGATGAGGGGTGTACAGTGAAGCCATTAGCATTTTTTATGTTTAATATAAGTGTGATAAACTTTGACATTGTCAAAACGGAGAACTAAGAATCAAGGCAGTGGGATAGAAGTAGTGAAGGAATGGACAAACACACTAATTTTCTCATATTTCATAGCAAGAAGTCCATAGAGAGCCTTGAAAATACTTATAAAGTAACCACTAGAGGAACTAAGGGATTTAGTTCAGTTGGTAGAGCACTGTGCTGCAGTCTCTGAGGTCCCGAGTTCAATTCCCAGCACCACAAAAATGGGAGAAGGACCTGGCAATCCACTCCCAAGGCAATCCCAAAACGGTCAGCCATTGAAAACACTATGAGCGTCGCTATGAGTCAGATGCCAACTCAACAGCACCTAACAACAACAATAAGAGGAACTAAAAACCAGGTTATAAATTTCTCAAAATATCAGTAGATGGGGCATAACAGAACCAAAATAAAGACAACAAAATGTGGAAAACTCTACAGGTATTAGAAAGAAAGACCATGAGCTGCCAGGATTGAGACATATATTTGCAACATATATGTTATATAACTTTATGTAACACAATAAAGATTCTCAGATTGAATTTAATAAATGAAAACTAGCTTTATAACTTGTATTATTTAAATAGTCATTCAGAAAGGTTAAAAATAAAGTAATATTAAGAATGATTCTGATTTTTATTTGCATGTACTTATGTCTTTGTCAGACAAAATTCAAGGCAAAAAAAAATGTTGTTAGGTGCTGTTGAGTCATGTCTGACTCATAGCAACCCTCATAGAGTTTTCAATGGCTGATTGTTTTTTGAGATTGCTTCAGGAGTAGATTGCTATGTCCTACTCCTGAAAAAAACAAATGTTAAACAAGGTGAAATATAGTTTACCACTACAAAAGCATTTAATCTACCATGAACATATAATTCCTATTATATTTTGCATCCCAATAATTATAACATAGCAACACATAAAGACTAACATGCTGGAAATGTAAAAGGAATTATTCAAATAAAAGAGGATTTTAATTTATTTCTGTCAGCACCAAACAGTTCAAGGAATCAAAATGTAAGTGAAGATATGAAGAACCTGGAATCTTACACATCAGATTAACAATTTGTATAACTCCTTTCCCTTAATATAGGGAATAGACCAGTTTTCAAATACTTGTAAATGCATTTGCAAAACCTGACCATGTATTAGGCACAAGAAAAGCCCCCCCCCAAAAAAAAAACCCAGAATAATGATAATGACAATGCTTTCTTGTTATAATGCAATAAATGAAGAAATGAGTGATAAAGCTAGCCATCTGAAAATGTTATAACCTATTCTTTAACAGTTCAGATCATCAGTCTGTTATTGGCCTCAAAGTAGCAGAATATCTAGAAAATAATATTATCACAGACACTACATTAATAAAACCCATGGGAGACATTTAAAGCTGTGAACTGGAGAAAATTTGAATTTTTATACACTTACTTTGCCACATAAGAATTAAATGCAATAATTTAATAGTATAAAACCTAAGAAAAGCAGAAAGAATTAGTTTTTAAGATAAAAAGCAGAAATTGATACATTATAAAATAGAAGAAAGAATTAGTCAATAAAAGGTGATTCTTAGAGGATAAATAATATAGACAAATCAGTAACTAGTCTAACCAAAAAGGAGAAAACACAAGCACAAACAACTAACAATGAGGGAGAGAAATCTTATAAGACATTTAAAAGAATTATGAGTACTTTGTAAAAACAACTCTAGATACAATTTTGAATTCCTACATGAAATAGGTATTTCCTAAGAATAATAAATTATCAAAATTGAAAGCATTCTCAATTCCTTTTGTGGCTATGTCTTTATCATCCTTCTATTCTGG